>JAJLUL010000003.1:214878-341874 GCA_030564325.1 Blastobotrys capitulatus
AGATTGATGCATTGGTTACTTTACTTAAAAAGTAAACACCAACTTTTTTTTTTTTTTTTTGGATTTTACTATCCATTTTTAAAAAGAAACTACGGACAAAATAAAAAAAAAATTCATGAAGATCATTTTGAACCTTTTTTTTTTCTCGCCATAATTTTTTAAAGCAGTAACGTAGTGTAATAAAGCACCTTTAATCTCTTACGCTCAAGTGTACACAATTGAAAGTGAGCTTTTTGAAGCCTTGCATCTGCTTGAATTCTAGCTTAAGCATTGGCCAGTTCTTTTCCTCTCTCTTTAAAAATTGATAAAAAGCAGTTAGATTCAAGTAAATCTTCTCCAAAATTGTCCTTTTAAAAAAAAAAAAAAAAAAAAAGGTTCACCTTGAATTATTTTAGTGAAACCTATCAGAAAAAGTAACTAGAAAGTTCAATTTCACTTATAAGATGTAATTTTTCAACCTCCAATATTTTTTCAAAAAAAAAATTTCGCTTCGAGAGATCGATTGATTTTTTTTTGTACTGAAAAATAAATATCAAAAAAACTGTAAAGGTTATTTCTATTATAATTCCGATAGAGGTTGAAATAATAGCCTTGATAGTTATCTTTTATAGTAGTTATTATCAAGAAAACAACTGATAAGTAGATTAGTTAAAATCATGATAGGTAAATCAATTCAATGATTTTGTATGGTTAAAAAAGTCCATACACTATCTTATTTTTCATGTTAAAGATCTTAAAAATTGATGAGTTGGAGGGAAGAGGAAAAAAGTTCACAAGCGGGGAAATCTACAGATCTTATTGAGATCTCATTAGATCCAGCCAATGGAATTATCACAGCTTAAACACCATTTCAGCCGTCCATGGCTCTCTGCTTTTTGAAAAAAGACTACAATGTAATAGATAGATCTATAGATCCTCAAGCTTTGTTAAACTATTACGACCATGTGCAATCTCTAATATACCAGTTCAACATTTACAACTACTACCTACCTCTACTACCTTGATTCTTACTAACAATTCATTGACATTGGAAAAATTTTATTATTAAAATTCATATCAATTTTATTGGCTCATTCTTTTACTAAAATATCTTTTGAGGCACTCTAATACAACATTGTATGATAATTTAATTTTTTTTTTTTGAACTTTTTTTTATTTTTTTTCAGTTGTAATGGATTCGGGGCGGTTAGATTTTTTTTTTTTTTTTTTTGGATTTTGTCAAAATTTCATGGTGTGTATAAAAACTGTGCTGTAAAAAAGTAAAGAAACCAAGCGTGAGAGGTTGGAAAAAAAAAATTAAACCTGGTAGCTATGGCTACAATTTTTTTTATTCTCCAGCACACCATCGTATAATATATTATACAAAAAAAAAAAAAAAAAGAGTTCAATAGCTTTCATTCACTGGGGCAAATTTACCAGAGGTTTTTTTTTAAATACGTTACTTTACTTACTAAAATTCAATTGGAAAAAAGAAACAACTCTTTTCTCAATTTTAGTAGACTATCAGGTAATTGAGTTCAATCATCCAATATTCGGAATATACATGGGAATAAAAGGAATATAAAGGCGACCAAAAATCTTTTAACAGATTAACTATGTATAAGTTACAATTGAAGTAAAAGTAGACTGTAAGAGGTTGTATATAACATCTATACTATTAATTAGCTTCAAGTTAACGATTATAGATAATTTATTACACAATCATTAATTTCATGAAGGAGTTCAATTATTTTGTAGTATTTTTGTTGATTAAACTGGCCATTGAAAATATTATTCGGATTAAAAAATATAGACAGTATATCTATCTGGGGCTGAAATTTTTATTATTTTTTTGTGAGATGAGGTTGTGAAAAAATATTATTTTTTTAGGGTCCTGCGCTTTACCTAAGTAAGCTTAAAGTTGTAGCTGGTACAGTAGTGCTTGTATGGTACGGTAAAAATGACGGGGCTAAAGCTTTTGAATATCGGTACTCCGGCATTTGGATATTTTTTTTTTATGCACTGCTTGAAGGATCGAGCGTATGTTTTTTTTATTTTCTGCTACAGCCTCTCATAATATTTTATTATTACAAGTAATTTTTTTTTTTTTTTTTTGATTTTTGATAAGATAATAAAAAGCTCCTTCAATCTTGATTATTCTTCTTCTTTGAATTGCTAAATAATTCAAATATCCCTAGTTGATAATTTTTTTAAGAATAAGAGATTTTCTTTGAAAGCATGGGTTAGAAAAAGTAGTCTATCATAATGATACAAGAGATAATTAATCCTAGAACTAAAAAAAAAGGTACCTTGATTATAACCTAAACTATGATATACCTTTGCTATATTTACTGACAATCATTTATAATATATCCTAATCTAAATTGACAATCAGGTCTTATGTTCATGAATTATAAAAAAATTGACTTAAAAAAAATATCCTAGTTCGAATACTATATTATAATCATGGTTGTTTTTTTTGTCAAATAATAGTACCAGTATATACTAACTATTGACTAAAGAAATATATGTACAATTGTACTCGAAAAAAAGATACCTTGATTTATAAACAATAGCCACAATGATAAAATTAAAAAAGAGATCAACAAAGATAATCATTTTCCTTCAAGTACTTGGAGAAATAATTAGCATATAAAAAAATTAACTTTTTATTGTAAAAATATAATAATTTCCACGCGTAATCTAATTATACTTTTTTTCCAGGGGTAGAATCTACTATTCGTATAGTAAAGTTATACTTTTAAAAAGAGAGCAAAAAAAATTCTTAATTTAAAATAGTCTATAAAATAAAAATAAAAAACTTGTATGAATAATAAATAAATAAATAGTTAAAAGAGCATAATCATCATAACTTCATAAAAAAAAAATATACAATAAAAAAACACACCTAAAAAGAAGCCATTGGACCTGTATGATCAAACATTTTTTTAACCACTTCAGATACATCTTCATTACCGTTTCGAATTTGTCTTTTAACATGTTCAGGATTACCAACTGGACAATAAGGATCACCTAAATGTTCTGGAGCATTTGGTGGTGGTAAAACAATCGCACTAGTATCTAAATCATCATTAGATTTTAAATTTACATTATCATTAACATTAATTGCATATTTTGGATCATGTACTGGACAACCATCACAAGCACAACTATCACCACAACCACAATCTCCTAATAAACATGAAGCAGCATAATATAAATCTTCTTGTTGATTATCTTCCAATTCCGTCCCATCCATTGACATTGGTGCAATAAAAGTTGGTGGTGGTAAAAATCCGTTACCATTGTTAAATTGTTGATGATTATCTTGTAAATGTTGATTATTAAAAGCTGCTGCTTGTCCTCGTTTTTGCCGTTTTTGTTGTTGAACTACTAAATCTATATTATTAATATTTTGATAACCATTTGATAATAAATCTTTTTCATCTTCATAATCTTCTTCATTGTTAATTTCACTTGCTAATAATTCATCATAAAATTCTTTATTTTTTTCATATTCAATTTTGGAAATTTTTCTATATAATCCATTACCAACAGGAATATAAACCCGGTCATTTTCCGGTCTAGTTTTAACTTTTAATTGACCATTTCGAGGTTTTTTTGATCCACATGGTGTATTACTTGATTCGTTAGTTGTAGTACTTTCGTTAGTAGTGTTAGTATTGTTAGTTGAGGTTGAGGTTGTATTATCTAAACTATCAATGTTACGTTTTTTTGAACAATTTGGACATCCTCTTTGTATTGTTGATCTTTCAGTATTTTCATTATTAGTATTATTATTATTATTTCCCGAGTTATTATTATCTGAATCATTTTCATTAGATGTACCTTCATTTGGTACATCACCTATAATTCTAACATCACCACCACTAGTATCAACTAATTTTTTAGAATGATTAACCGGATCAATGGTAATATTCCCTGATGTTGTATCTTCAATAAACCCTGTCGTTTGATTAGGTAAAATAGCTATTCTTTGTTCATTTCTATTTGGTCTACCTCTTCGTACTTGTAATAATGGTCGATGTTTATGTGTACAATGTGATGCTCTATGTCCTCTTATACATTTAATACATGCATACTTTTCTCCTTCAAAAATAATCATTCTTTTTATTTTGAGATTTTTGTTATTTATTTTCTAATGCATTCGATTATTATTGAAATGAGTTGTCTATTATAAAGGATGAAATCGTTGGTATTGGATTTAGTAGGATAGTGAAGCTAGCTGGTTATAATTTAATAAAACCTTAGTAATCTTACAAAGCTAGTAATTTTTTTTTTTTTTTTTTATTTTCCTCTTCGTCGTCTAATCATTTTTTTACCAATTATTGTAACAAGAAAAAAAAAGACGTTGGGAGCATTTCGATTCGTCATAGCCGTGTGTGCGTATACAGTTTAGGAATCTTGAACCGGTAAAAATTTTTTTCGCCCCACTTTTTTGTACTCTTGGTAGCGCTAGCTAGTGCTTGAGTGAGTCCTAAGTAAGCTTGAACTCTATTTTAAGGGTCTAATTTTTTGTATCAAATCAAAATCTGAGCCTCACGAGGCTAGCCACAAATCGCGATCGAAATGAGGCTTTTCTTGATGATCTGCTAGTATTATAAGCTAACCCAGAATGGATTAGTGCAAAAGCGTATACAGAATATAATACTCAGGTAAAAATATTTTTTAAATATTGACGTGATGATGTTTTGATAATAAATATTATTTACCTTAATTTACTTTAGTCGATCAAATATATATATATTATAATTTGAAACATTTCAACATTTTGATACTAAATTAGAACCTATCGATCAGATCATATTGAAGTACTAATTATTTTCCATCAAGATAATTATTACTCACAATCTCCAGGTGTGGATGAACCAATTTGGTTGGCCATTATTTATTCCATTTTAACATTTGATAATCAAAAAAAGATAAAAAAAAAAAATAATTGTCGTCAAAATTTATTATCTTGTATACTTGATGCAATTGCTCGATTAAGGAAAGTTTTATCTTTCAAATTTTGTTTTCATTAATTATGTATTCGATTTGAGGTTTTGAGTCAGCGTATTAAGTAAATATGTAGCATGACTGGATATATTTCAAAGGGTGCATTATAGAAAAAAATATATCAAGGATAAAAATAGACTTATTAGGATTGTAGAAGGAATATTGATTGGTTGCAAACTTTTACTGTAGTATACTTATAATTGTATCAATTTATTAATCAACTGTAACTTATTGTTACTTATCTTCAATGTATATGGCATAATACATGTCAAATATGTATCATTATGTGCTTTCAAGTATCATTGATGTATGACAAGCAAAATATTTTTTTTCAAACTCGATCGATTAATTTTCTATAATGAAGATAATTATTATTATTATAGTGATCATTTAATAGTGCAAGGTTTTTTAAATTGGAATAATAAGGTTGATATATGGCAAAACTTGATAGATAACAATCCTTTTTAAGTTAGTATAAAATAGATAATAAGTAAGTATATCAATAGTTCCTACAGCATACATCATATCTTTTATGGACCATAAATTAATAAATTAGAGTATAAATTTTCAGACACATTGTCTAATATGTATAAGATACATTGACTATAGGTGATCTATTTATTGTTTTCTTATATATATACTGAGCTATACACTTCCTCTAGGCTGGTGCACCCCAGCCGAAAAATTTCATACGTGCATAATTTACTATTTTAGTATGTATTGTAAAGTTTCAAAGCGTATTCAGTAGGTAAATTTTTTCAAAACCCATTTCGGTAAGCTGTTCATCGAACTAAAGCAAGACTACTGTAATCAGAATGCCGGCTAATTAGGTTCTTTTAGGCATTCTGATTTTGAAATGTTATATATATGTATCCAATAATGAGCTTCAACAACTCTAATAGAGATAATCGAATTCAAGATAAACATATTGAAAATAGAATTACATTGCATATAAATTCAAACTGCATTTAAAAAAAGAAAGACTCATAAATTGTTAAATTACATATATTTTCAATTTGATCATGTATCTATTTCGATTTGAAAAGATATGCATATTATGTATTACTGATCTAGTAGGGAAAAAAAAGAAGGGTGAAATTTCGGTAATACGTAAATGGTTCAGATAATTGAAACTATTTCGGGTAATTACCACTAAGTTTTTTGACTCGAGACGTCCTGTTCGCTCGAGGTAACACTTTTTTTTTTAATTTCTATAGTTACATAATTGAAAAGTGGAGATAAAGATGATACTTGTAAAGTTTCCATCATTGTATCAAATCATTCAATTTTGTTACATACCGACTGGTTTTTTAACAAGTTTACTTGCTGATACCTGATATATTTCAATGAATGACACATCAATGGATGATACATTTATACAACGATATAACAATACGTATACAGACCTCTGATCTTGATGAAAATTTCAAAGTACCATGTTTTTTTGTGAAAAAAAGACTGTTTTACATTTGTACAATCATGTATAATGTGGTTTTAAATTTTTTATATACGCTCTATCGCATAATGATATCTTTAGAGCAGTCTTACCATTGATTCTTAGGTAATAAGCCTATGATTTAACCCAAAAAAAGAGAACCTCAAATCATTTTTTTGATATGTCTTAAAAAAAAAAACAAAAAAATCCAATTTCGGCAACACTTTTTTTTTATGTACTGCTCATAGATGCATAATATTTGAAAAAAAATAAAATAAAAAAATTTTACCCCACTGAAATTTCCAGCTGTCAGACTATGCTCAAGCATGGATAAAATTGATAAACCCCAAGTGTAGCCAAATTTACCAGTACCATGGGTAAGATGATGGGATCTTATACACCTTGTAAGTAATACAAAACCATTTTTGTGAAGCATAATCAGCTATAATACTATACATGTAGTATACTATCGATTGTATAATAGTACCAGGTATAACTCTACCATAGCTTATAATCTTTAATTTTATTTATGCAATTGATTGTAATAATGTAACATAAGTTTTTTTTTCAGCCAGCAAATTAATGTTGTCTTTAGGTATCGATTTTATTGAATCAGGTCTTAAAACAGAAAATATTCAAGCCTATATATCCAATGATAATCATTATTTGTTGTTTATATATATATGTTAAAAGTTATAGTTATATACCTGGTTGATTCTGATCGATTGGATTTTTGATACCATACCTAAAAAAATAATTCCAGGATTGAAAAAATATTACTTTAAGATATACAGTATATAAACGACCGTTGGATATTACTGCATGGTAAAAGGCAAAAAACACTGATGATAAAGTTGTATTGCAGCTACTGTTAATTTTGCTAAATAATATCTATAAACTTTTAATACAGATATTTTTTTTTACTCTTAATTGGCAGCGTACCAAGGCAAGTAGGTGTACTAACTTGGACAGTTCATTAAATTTTCACGTTATTGATCGATCTTGTACACTTATAATTGTACTCAGGCTGGCAGATTTGCGAAATACGGTGATAAATTTTTTCCCCTCTCAAAAAAATATTGGTCCATAATTAACAGTGCTAGAGTGAGTAGCAGTAGCAGTTAACATTCGGATCGATATCAATGGTGTAGAGGTTATCAATTACCTTTATTACAGATCACAATTCACAATTCACAATTCACAATTCACAATTCACAATTCACATCTATTAATTGCAATTGATGGAAGCGAGATATGATGGGATTCTTACTGAAATTTCTTTCCTGAACCAGCTGTACAATTTAAGGTTGTACATGCTGTACTAGCATGAATATCATATCATAAATCCATTGTATATCTAGCATGCAATTGTGTGATTTTGATATAATTTTGAATTATAATTAACCGAAATTAATTAATCGATTTCAGGTGTACTGAAAAAGTCTCCAGCTACCAGGTACCATCCATACATTGGTGCTATTGGCTTACCATGAATCACTTGGCCGTCGTTCATAAAAGGTCTTGTTTAATCCATTGCAGTGAGCTACCAGTGGTAATCGATAGACCTTTAAGCTTTACAACTAATCACAAGCCATAAGTGGTGAGAATAAAAGTAGCTAGCAATTTCCTTAACTCAGCTTAAAGGCTTTACGCTGTCAGCTATGTAGTGTGGTGTAATGCAATGGATGATAATACTTGTTGCTTACGCTTTGCATTGCAGTATTTTTTTTTTTTTTTGTATACCGTCTTCGGTGCCGTTTATTTTAAATTCTAATCAAAGCTTAAGGCATAATAAATTCAACTTGTTCTATTAACTGGAAAGTTTCTTTTACAGAATTTTTATGAATGATTGTTACTTTAATAGAGCATATGAAATGTATATGTAGTCTATGCTTATTATCACCAAGTAATATTTACGGTATACTGGTAGACTTATAAGCATATCCGGATAGAAATTTTGTTAAGATTCCCTAAATTGTTCATTATATTTCCAGATTTAGATACTCAAACTTCTCCTCATCTATAATTAAAAAGTCGTTATGGTTTTTATAGTAAAAAGAAAAAGCGCACTAGAGCATGAAAGTTTTTTTGCCTCAGAGTTTCATAGATCTAAAGTTACCAGTAAGGCTGGGCTTAAATTTTTTTCGAATCGATGAGATCGTGGAGATTAAAAATAATCAAACGGTTTTCATGGACCCGCTTTTTTGTCCACACGCCGTACTACTGTATTGCCTTGCAAGGCTTTAATTGTACAAATGTAACCACTTAATGAATCTTTTGTACTGGTACTAAGTACTTTTTTTTTACAAAAACCTTAAATTTTTCCACTAAGCGGGGAAATTAAACCAGTACTCCACAGACCGGTCGTTGGTTATTTTTTTTTTTTTACGTTTATACGAGATTTCATATGGATAAGATTATCAATGTCTAAAAAAAAGATCAAGTTCATCAATTTCATCCTATTTCATATGGAGGATGATGATGATGATGATGATGATGTTTAGAGATCAATTTACTCCACTTTTTTCAAATGATAGACATCATGGTTGTATAGTTTTTATTTTTTTTTCTCTTATCATTGATCTGAATGAATCTTCTTTGATTAATAATTTTTTTTGGAGAACGTATAATTTTATTTGATTAGAGACAATATATCTCGGATAAATCGAACTATCGGATAGTGTAATTTTTTTAAAAAAAAGGGCAGCTTTAAATTTTTTTTTTGTCGCTAATGTCACAACAACGTATTTCCGTACAATTATGAAACGAAGCTAGTGGATCAAAGAGCTAAAAAGTACTACACTGACGCTTAAAGTAAGTGAATAAAAAAAAAAATTTATGAAAATGAAATTATGTCTATAACTATTATACTTGGTTATTAATAGAACTCTAAACATTACTGTAAGGTTAATTAGATGAGAGATAATAGGATAGTTCAATTTAATAATTTCTAGGTCAAGATTATACCAGGAACCATATGGCCATTGATAATTATTATAATTAAGTGCTTTTCAGAAGCATTGTAGATCCAAAGATACTAGCGTATTATCATCATACTTCGCCCTCACCTAGCTACATTCTTTGTCTATTAGTCTATCCTAAGCCATTTTTATCGTAAATAAACACGCACAACTATCTTAAATATGATGGCCATGACTACTTAAAGAACTATTAATAGATAATAACTCATAATGAACAAAAACGTACGCCTACTTCAGTGCAGCCTAACCCAAGAAATATATAATTTAATTATGTCAATGACCATGTTTTTGAAGGCGTGTTATGTAATATCACTAACGTGATACTCAAATAAAATACAATAAAGCCATTTAATTTTTGCCAATCCTATAAATATGAAGACTATCTAATATTAATCACAATAGTCCCTGTGACAATGAGTTAAAATTGAACTTATATTGGATGTAGTAGAGCTTTATCTATACTGCCATGGTACCTGGTACCTATCCATCTTTTCAACATTTTGTTTATACTGTATAGATACGGTGATGATGGATGGTGATACATCTATATCTTTATTATTATTATTATTATTTCATTGCAGTATTATTTTGACTTAAGTAAATTATTATTGCACCTTGAAGAAGATAATAAAAGCTTTCTCTAAAGGGCTAATCCGATATTCTAAATAGGAATAATTATTTGATTATCATTTTTACCTTAAACTGATTATTATCAACTCTTTTAGGAAAGGGTGATCATTTTTTTTTTATAGTAGACTAACAAAGATATTATATATTACTTTAAACGGCTTAGCTTGAGATTGACGTTTATTTACTTGGGGTAGAAGGCCATCATCATTCACACTAAATAATATCGTGCGTGATTTTAATGACATGACATTGGTAAAGCAAAGTCGCAATTGCCTAAATGGTCCTTTAATTGAACTTATATAAGCTTAGTAGTGTTTATAAAGATGGATATCAAACATTGAGTACCATACTAAGCTTATTAGAGCCATTTAGCTTATCGCAAATGGCCTATCTCTTTTGAATAGATCAGGGTTATAGCTTTAAGTTGTTGATAGACAGTGATCGCCATTTATAACCAGTGTCATAATTATAGTTTTGTTTGTTTTTCAAAATCTTGGAGGATGGTTTTATCTGAGCTATAATTAAGGAATTTACACCTAGTATAATAGAAGCAAGAAATAAGTTTAAATCTGGAATTAAACTAAATAATTTTGAACCTCTTGTGTAATGGCTATGTGTATTTTATTATTATATATCAGTATCCTATTTAAATTTTAGGTAAAGCAATCAATCAATTGATTAAAAAAACTTCTAATTCTAGAACTATTATTGATAGAACTCCAATTTTTTGTTGCAGTATAATCTTAACTAAGCTTCAAAAATTGATATACCTGAGTGGTTACTGGAATCAAATGTTAACTAGTAACCATATGCAGTTATTGCTTGAGTGAATCATTTTCGTGGTTGAACAAAATAGTTACATATATCATGCAGTAAAAGCTTAAACTTGCCTTATAGCTAAGATTTTAAAAAAGCTATAGATCCCGACGGTTAAAGAAGTTATTAGCTCTATCATGATTCACTGTTCAATACAGTTAAACTATCATCGATCATTGTTACTGGTTTTAATACTGCTAGGACTCTATCCAAATTATTTATTACCATACCAAGTAATTAAGACTATATATAATTAATTTAACTGAGGTACAAAAAAATGTCAAATTAAAATTCGATATATGAATGAATATCTTGAGATGAGCTGAAATTAATATCAAAGCTTAGCTACTTTTGTTCAGTAGTTTTCAAATTGGGTATACCGGTACCATGGCCAATTAAGATATACAGCAACTACAGTGATTGAGCATCTATATCTTGTAAAAAGTATGAATGTCGATGTATATGTACAAGTTGTACTGGTACATTATACTAAGTGTGGAGATTTTATTGGTTACAAGTTGATCAAGCTTACAAACTCTTGGGTGAGACTTGTGGTAAATCATTTTAAATAATCTAAGTTGCTACTTACATGAATTGAACATTAAAAATTTAATATTTTAATATCGTGAAAATTGAATGAAGTGGGATTTCAATATAATATAATATAATATAATTGAATTAAACGATTTGATTTTATTCACTTCGCCATATGGTAAGTAGCTCAATAGCCTACAACCTGATACTGTATATAACCTGAGTGTCCAAGATGGAGTGTGGATAAAATATGTAAATTTAAAGCCACATCAATACATCACAGTGCAAGTGTCCTAATAATTGATTGCAAGCTTAAATTTCTCCACTTTGTAAAGTCAAAGACTTCAAAAGTTTGATAAAAGACACAAACTGACAAGCCTATCAGAAAAAAGGGTATGATCAAGGGAAAATTTTCAAAGACCGAGATCCGGCATTCTGAATCAAACAAGTTTACCTGAGTGTGAATTTATTTTTTTTGGTGTGTGAAATTTCAATCCGAGTCGCTATTTATAACTTATAGGTTACTCTAACAGTCTTTGAAATTAAAACATTATTGCAAGCTCAGGTTTCAATAAATTAAAAGATGATTGATTTTCAACATCTGGAGTACGATGATGATATCAAAAAAACTCAAAAATATTATTACAGTAGATTTACAATAATTACCAAATTTGTATCAATATTATTTAATATGTAAAATTTCAATTTTATATTTAAAGCTGTATGGCAAGTTGTATTTTTCGGCCTTCACCTTTAGATGTTAAAGGTACCAGGTACTTGCTTAAAAAAGCATATCAGAATGCATAAATAATTTTTTTTTTTTAACAGTAGATATTCGCAGTAAAAATTACCAAATTTGTTAAGTGATAAAAATTATTATATTATATAATATTTTTACCTGTTGATCTCATCTACAATGCGTATTAGTTACTGTAGTTAAAAATCTTTACAATTTCATTCCGCACTGTACTAATTGTGAATAATCTTTGTCTACTTTATGCCATTATATCAATATAAATAATTTACCTATCAATTGATCTTGTGAATTAAATGGGTAGTTCACGATATCTTCAACTTTTAATAATAACAATATAGCTTAGTGTTGATCTAACTATGGTATGGTATAATACGTTTATCAGTGGATTAGAGATTTCTAGAACTTGCACTTTTTTATTAAATCCCAAATTTGAAAATTCAATTAATACATCATATAGATCTTAGACTAAGTTTTATGAAGGTTTATGTTGGTAATTCTTGGAGTTGAGTCAAGTTCAAAAGTAGTTTTTGGATACATACAGTATACAGTACTTATAACTTAATTAGCACATTGAATACGTCAGATATAAATATTTATTGTTAGGTGTAATTGAATAAACGGCGGTTAAATACATCTAATCAATATTGAATTGATAGATAAAGGTTGTCTGAAGCTTACCACTAAGGTTTCTGCTATCTTGCCCCCACTTGGTTCCTTAATCAAATAATAGCCTTGATTTTTTCCATTGCAAATTGATTCAAACTGGAAAAATTATTCATTTATGTTTTTCTATGTCTACTTGTACATCACTTTTATTAAATTTGAAGGTATACTGAACATACTGTTATCTATATAAAACCAGTGAGTATTGAATACAAGATACAGGATCAATTGCTAGATCACAACCCACTAGATAGCTTAAACTACTTCATGACTTGATTTGATTTGATTAGATCAAACAATCAACAATCTGAACAACGTGTAGGTGACCATGTGGGTGTTTTAAAGGTAGCAAGGTTTTTTCGGATCAAATTGATTCGAACTTGATCTATGTAAAACCATTTTCCTACAAATTTGCAATCCAACACCACAGATTCTTTAGACCAATTGATCTTGATGCCAAAATTTGTCTGACAATTGTAGACCATCATGCTTTTATTTTGCTTCAAAGTTATAAATGATAGTCCCGGTATTAGTGTATCATTTCTTTTTGATTTCATTGTCGAAATTTTTCACACAAAAAAAAAAACAATTGAAATTTTTGTCTCGAGGTACCGAACCTCAGGTAGTAGGGTAATGTCTAAGACAGATACAGAGACGGGAAAGAATTTCAAACACAAAGGCTGAATGGTCTCAATTCAAGTGTACTCAGTATACGCTGAGTACTTAGTACCTTAATAAGCAAAGCTAAACTCAGCTTAAGCATTGATACCAATTTGAAATTTCAATGGACCCCAGAGATCATTGATTGCGTGGATCAAGTTATTCATTATGATTGGATATTTTAGACCCTTGGGGGTTATTAAACACTGATGATTAATCTGATAATTTTTTCCATTCCCTGAGCTTTGAATCAAAATGAGTTATGGATAAAGAAAATATTGTTTTAGAATTTTGAAAATCTATCAATCAAAGTTCTTGTTCTTTTCAAGTCCAGTGTAAATGACGATTTTGAAATTTTTAATTTATCCATCAATTGATGGTCGTCAGAATCAGGTAGATGTAAGAGGTCTTAGCTTTTTTGAAAGGTTATACAGGTAGATATGCTCGTCAATTGGTATTAGTGCTCAGTTGAAATGTTTACATGTATAACCAAAAAGGTAGTGAATACCTGTATTCATATGGTATGTTAACATATAATGAGTAATGCAGTGGTCCATTCTAGGATATCATTAGGGGCGTGAGTACAACATCCAGCCATTCAGAAATTCCAATTTAATGTATGCTCTTGAGAGGAGCTATAGCTATAGCCTGAAGGAAAGTCAATTTAATTAAACTATACTTCATTTTCAACGCCTTAATGAGCTATAGAATTATAATATATATATTGTATATGTTGCAATAAATTGGGTCCAAACTGCACCATAATTAAACCACCATTTATCTCAGGCCAGTTATAGCATAATAACTCACTATTATGGCTAAAATCCAATTCATATATTTATCTTAACTTTAATTCAATTGATTAATTTCACTTCAAATATTCATATATCCTGTATATTATAGAAAGCGGGGTTGTAGCTTTGAGTATTTGAAATTATCTAAGTTACAGTGGATTCCACAATCATTGACATAGATATATATCTCAAACAGTAAAAACAGTAAAATTGGTATACATCATTGATGTCTGATAAATTATAGATTACGAATCGAAAAAAAAAAAACGAGATCCGAATGGCCGATCATTTAATGTATACATGGATACATTCGAGATCTTAGATGCTTTGTTTTTAAGTATACATTTCTGTAGTTTTAAATTTATCCAGTAGTACTGAGTGTCTTTATAAAATGTATACGCTCGGCCGAACATACAGAAATTGATATCAGATTATTCAAACCTACTGTAACTTGAATACACTATTAAAAGCTATTAGAATATCAATATCATTACGTGAATACTGATAGCAATACTAGCCCTAGTTGTTCTAATCTACCTTTCAATACCAGTAATAAACTACAATTGTTATTGTAATGAATACCTAAGATCAATTACAGTATTTATCAATGATAATGGATTCAAGATCAAAATACTTTATGTCACTTTTTCTTTACTTTTTCTCAATGAACTACTACAGTACGCTCAGATAAGAAAATTTCAATCCTGAGTCTGATTTTCACACCCAATTGAAAGTAAAAAAGAATTGAATAAAACATATTGCATACATGTAATAAGGCCTATGCGTTTTGCATTGCAGAACCCGCATTGATCAACATATATAACTTTTGGAGATTTTTCCCATGAAGCTCATTAACAAAGCTTGAACCCAAAAAATTGATTAAAAAAAAAAAGTAAAACCGTATAAGATATTCAAAAACATAAATTGTCTTAGATTCCCCTCGCAACATATGCAGTTCCACCTTAAAATTAATAGTTGTCGTGCATTTTTTAAAGACAGTCTTCTGCTCACTGGCTGCTGAGCTTAGGATAAAAAAAATCACCGTATAAAAAGAGGGGCCAAATTTTAAATTTAGTGGTAAAATTCCAAAAAAAAAGTAATTATTATCAAGAGCCCGCTTTAGGATTGGTGCGATAAAAAAAATATTTTTTATAAAAAACCGTTGAACTAAAGGGCCCGCTATAGCTGCACAGCTTGAAAAAATCTATTGAAATTAATACCACACTGGGTAATCTTTTTATTAACAATGCTTAAATACAAATTAGGAATGCTTTAATTACTGATTAAAGTAAAAATGATCGACAGGTTTTTTTTTTATATAAAATTATTATTTTCATCCATAAAATAATTATGGATATTATTATTTTTCGGTTTGTTATTAAAAATATCAATTATAGGGTATTTGCGATGAACTATAACCGAAAAAAAAGCTATTTTTCAAGCTTTCAATTGCAAACAAGATTAAAGGTACTATCAGATTATTATAGCTTTAGGTGTTACAATCAGACTTAAAAGGCTGGAAATCTGCGATATATTTATTAGAGACTATTAGTCTTAGATCACCATAAAAATTATCCGGACTGAAATCCAATTGAAACTTGAAATCTCATTACAGTCTATAAAAATAAGCGGCTCCACATTATTTTAACTGAGATATTGTAGTTATATATATGTAAACTGCTATCAATGAAATATATTTCAATTGAAAGGTGCAACATTACGCAACAACTTTTCAACTATTGCAATTCTCAACAAAATAGATACTGACTATAGACAAATTGATTATAAGTTAAGGTGAATACCATGGTATAACTTGTCCATTAATTTCGTAATATGATATTAGATTCATAATAAATTCTTAAGGTCTTGCAAGGTTTTGCTTGAAAAAACATGCTCAATTGTGATTTCTCGCATCTACATATTGTCGTATTTTATTGAAAGAACATTGACTTTTAATAAGCTTGAATCCAGGTTTACCAGGTAGTAGTTAACTATTGTATTGAAACAATTGAGGCGGTGCAATCTCATCAATTGCAAATTGTACAGTTACAGTGCTTTTTACCGTAATCTCCACTTCAAGGTAGAACTGTAAGATCTAAAATCCGTCTCACTTTATAGACAGGTGCCTCAGCTATCTGAACCAATGTATAACCATTATAGTTGACGCATTGCTTAGTCGGGTTTTTTCAATTTGCAATGCTAAAAAGCCGGAACCTCTATTTATCGCAAAAAAAGAACTCCATAGCTATAATAAAGTATAATTGATAGATATGGTTTATCATCTACAATATACAAGCATTGAGTAGTTTATTTTGACAATTGAGTACATATTTTTAACAAGTTGATAGACTCATGGAGTACTATTACTGGCACTACTCTTTGATACAACTTAAGATTTGAAAATTTTGTAACCTTTGATTTATAGCCAGATAATCGTGCAAAAAAGTAATTATAGCCAGCCCTATCCATGCTGGGCTTAAGTAAATTAAGTATCGATATCATGCCTGAAGTAAAAAATACCTTTAAAAGTGGGTTAATGAGACAACTTCTCTCGGATGTAAATTTCTTGAAAAAAACAGGATCTACCCATAGTACATCATAACCAAGTTTTTCAGGTATCTGATACACCATTTAGCAGTAAGTGTTAAGATTATCATTTTGAAATACCAGGTAATTGAGTTGATTTTAAAGATTTAAGAGAGATTAATGTTCTTAATTGATCAGCTTCTCGGAGATGCATCTTTCTAATAGATAGTTACACTATCATGATCTGGCTATTAGCCTCTGTACAGTAGTCTCTTGAATCTTACTGTATCAAATTCAAATACATTCTAAAGTTGGGCTTAAACAATTGCAGTAAAATGGTGGCCTTACCAATAAAAGATACCAAAAGTTGAAAGCAGATAAGGATTAATCTCAATAAACAAGTCTGACGTCTTCAAAAATTGGATTGATACAACACTGAAAAATAATAATTGGTGAAAAGATGCATGATGGGCTCTCTGGGGAACAAGCCTTGAGAGAAAAAGTGGGGTTAGAAAATTCGGACGGTCGCCGTAAAAATATATGTATAAATTTCTAAGAAGCTAGCTTGTGCTTAAGCAGCGGTGGCCGGCTACCACACACTGGGATAAATTGTTTAATTAATTTTGGTACTTACTTCAAATACTACAATGAAAAAAAAAATAAGCTTTGTGCTGTATAATAATAATAACTATAAACCTTTTTTTTCGGTAGCATCTGAAAATTCTTCGACATTAATTTAAGCGATCAATAATGTAGTTGAGTAAATTAACATTGGGGTCAAACATTATTATACGAGATATGCAACTATAGCTAAGTTAATTAGTAAGTAATGAAGCTGTTAGAGCTATCAGGACATCCATACCTGGTAATTTAAGTTGGATATATCTCGTAGAAGTTCCAGTTTTCTTTAATCATAAATTGGTTTTATATTTTTATGTGATAGCATCACAATCCGGATAAGTACCAGTATGGGATTAATTTAAATGTATACACAGTGAGAATACATGTATGCTGGTTAGTTACTTAAATCAGCTTGAGTCTGAAGTTTGAAAAAAGTAAAAATGATAAGCTTTGTATGTCTTAAAACCTTACATAGGCTTCAAAGAGCGCTGAAGCAATTGCTCAGGTTAGACCTGATTTAAAGTTTATTAATTCCATTGTGTACAACCAACTTTTGGAATATTTTAGCAGTACTATGGGGAAGATTATAAAGATGTAGATTTTCAGCTTTCAATTGCACCTTAGTTGGAAAGGAATTGGTATTTCTTATCAAAATTTACAAAATCTTATGAAAATTTTCATACCAATATCCAATATAATATTATCATCAGATGCTATAATTAAATAATATTATTAAGGCCCACTACAAAAATAATAGGTACTTGTAATTTGTAACGGCTTTTTCTCATAATATTTATTAATATCATTTGGAAAATTATAGAGTAATGCAGGTAATATTATATATATATAGATGATAATAAATTTCTAGGCAGAATTTCAAAAGTAAAATTTTATTAAAAATAGTACCGTAAACTATTTTGTTTGATTTACAGGTTTATATTGGACAAAAACCATCATAGATTCGGATATTAAATTCAAAGGAACTACATCTTCCTTCAATTAACTCAGATCCGACCAGCATATACTTTATCATTCTACAACATTTGTAATCTACTATATATATTGTATATTATGGCTCGAATTACAGTAACTAAAACCATATACTGTAAATTATATGGCTAAATTGTTCTAATGTTCACCAATTATGTTTTGCAACACTATCGGATGAATTGGTAAACCGATCTCGATATACCGTGATGCTATAATTTGCATTGGTATAATTGATACTGCTTAAAGGTTCTAACGATTGGTTTATAGTAAATGGACTCCACTGCAGGCTAAATTTATAAAAATGTGTGTATCTGCAAATAGAACTTTAAGCTTGGCTTAAAAAATATCGGCAAAATTTAGGCGAATCATATTAATGCAACTCAATTATTGATTTAATCGATCGAGGAAGGCGATTTCAGTGTATATTAGGTACCAAGCTTAGATCTGATAAAAAAAAAAAAATTTATGCGGCTTGAAATTTTTCAAAAGTGAAAAATTTATACAATTGGGAGAAAAATGATCTGCACTGCGATTTCGTAAGATTGTGAAAAAAACAAATAATTTTTCAAATTGTTAAATTAGCGACCCCCACTTGAGCAATTGATATAAACCACTGAATTAAGCTTATAACTATTGAAGTGTACTGGTAACTACTGCACTGTAGTATCCAGAGACTTGAAAATTTTCAATAATGATGCCTTATCATTGCACATATTAGACAGACTTATTACAATTTAAAGCGAATTACTCCCGCCTTTAGTGCTCATCAACCTGCTTAGTTTAGGTGAATAATGAAGCCTTAAATTAATATTTAAGCTATAGAAAACAAAACATACCATTGTAGGTAAGCTAATTGACAAAAGTAATGGCACAATATTACATCAATTGAAGTCATAATTGACCAAGAGCCAAATATAGATTTACAATGCTTAAGTTGAAAAGCACTGGCAAGCGAATTATGTAACCTTGTACCGCGATATAATCCAAATCATAAGTGTATTCCAAATTATACATTAAACTTAGACATAAAGGCAAAAGTGCTTTTACCTATTTAGGAAAAGACCCCAAAATTAATAATAATAAAAACTTACCTGAGGTATACTAAGCATAAGGCATTCTTTTAATGCAGTTATAAACAATGTAAAAATCTCTGTTAGGAAACTCATCTATCTTAAAAAGGTCCCACCTATTCTTAAACAATATGTAAGTTACCGGTTACTGTAGCCCGACAGAGACTATCTCTAAAATTGATATTCATGATGAGGGCATCTCAAAAACTAATTGACATAATTGAGTCAAAGAGATTTCAAAATAACCAAGAATAATGATATGGTTAAAGTTATTCCATAAAACTGATCATGACTGGCAAATTCAATACAGATGTGATACTTTAGAGCCATTAAAAATCTATGATACTTTGAACATATTAAGAATAAAGAAATAAAATGGGTCAAATTCACCTTTTAGAATTAATATCGCTCTCCGATAACCATATTAATATTGCTTATAAATTTAGTTTATTAAGATACATAATATTTTTTTTTCAGTATGCACATAAAGTCTTAATTCTTCTCTACAGATCAAATTACCTTCTCGAAGCAGTAAGGACTAAATAATTAAATGAAAAATAAGAAAAAAAAATTTCCTCGAATTTAATTTTTAGTTTTGAAGTATGGTACCTTGGTACCAGTATTAAATTGTTTAATTTTTTTTTTTTTTTTCGATATCAACAATAATATACAAAACATTCACTGCTACATATGGTATATCAATATTAAAGAACAGTGTACATCATGTAAGGTAGAGACTGAGATCTAAGTTTTTAATTATTTTTTCCAACGGTGCTTGATGGTATCTACATCAACAAATTATTTAACATAGCTAGATTTCTAGGTACTCGGATATAAATTGTTGTTTAATATTATAAATTAAAGGTTTCTATAGCTGTGGACCCATGGTAAGGCGGTTATCTATGCTACTTATGAATATAATTAAATAATATTATTGAATCCAGATGGATGGACATTAAATGACTATACATTTCACACAATTTGGTTTCGCAATCTAAATTTTAAGCTTTATAGTTTCTACAGCATGGGATGTACTATTAAAATACCCTAACTACCCATGCTACTACCCGGATAGTAACCTCATATATTATAATATATATATATATATGATGGTACAGACCTACCAAAGGTAATTGAAAAGAAATCAACTGATCGGCTAAATCTGTCAAAAAAAAAATTTTTTTAAAAAAAAAATATTTTCCCCTGATTTTTTCACGATTTCAACAGAATTAAACTTTAGTACCTGGTAAATCTTTTGTGATCAACCATCCATACTTAAACACTAGTTTAATTAATGCAATGGTTCTAACATCATTCATCATAACTTTTGATTTTTAATATTAGGGTGTTGCGTACCAGGATTTTCAATATCCTGTAGTTACAATTATTATATAATATCAATTCTCAATTCCGTCTGTTAAGAATAAGAACTCAGATCTAAAGCTGAACGGAATCAGTTAGTTATCACGGAAACTATTTTATATCCACCATTTATAAAGCTTACTGTCCGATAATTTACCTAAGTTCTTCATTCAAATTCAAGGCTCAATTTAGTAACCACAGATATGACTTAAATATTATTACTATTCAATAGGATTTATAGTCAAGTATTTCTTTACGGCCAGTTATAATTTACAGATAATAATTGGATGAGTTCTATTATATAGAGAACGGTTTTGAGATGAATTGGGATAGTGCTATTAGTGTAGAACTATTGGATTATTATTTGATACGTAATTGTTAAAAGAATATATCAATTATTTAGTCTAAGATCTTGCACATAACAAATTTATAGCTGGTAACTAAACAACTATTATTATTCAAGTCTTATAAACACTTAATATGTTGTTTCTTGGTGGATCAATAATGTATATATAACTATTACAAGTATATATACATACAAATATTGTACATTAGTAATTATATGATGATAATATATTAACTAGAACTTCAATGTCTTATTAGTTTAACTTTTCAGCACTTAACATACGATTTTAGCATATATTATAAAACGTTTTTGAAATTGCATGTAATTGTTAGATATAAATTTCAAAAACAGGAACTTTAAGGGTAGTAAATATGACTGATAATTTCATTTAACTTTAAATAAATTAATACCTGATTGTCTTTTGACGAAAAGCTTTGAACCCTTACTTTTTAATAGTTAAGTTCTCATTGTTTGAAACTTCAAATACTGTGGTTTAATATTATCTGTAACTGTATGTGCTATGTGACAATTGATTGCTCTCACATTGATTTAATATACATATGGTACAATTCGACTTTTAATACAGTGGTACCTTATTAGTATTAAACAAACAAAGTTTGAGATACAATTTGATCAGAGATGGTAGAGTAAAACCAAGTTTAACTATTAAAATACTAATTATCATAAAATAAGGCCATATTTACATTATGTTTAAAAAATTTCAAATTATTCAAAGTTCTAAAAATACAGGATATTAAAAGACATTTTGATTTTTTTCAAAATCAGGTTCTTACTCATGCGGGGATTAGGGCCGGGGGGCATGCACCCTTTATAAAGCTTGAAGCCGTGAAGCCGGAGAAAAACAACCGTCTAAGACTTTGTGAAAAAAAAACCGTTAAGTTTTTTTAACGGTTTGAATTTCCAAAGGGAGTAATTCGTATAGCTTGATCCTGTTATCAATTACAGTACACTTAGTGTACGTTTTATAAGCTTGCACGTTTCAAATGGTTAAGTTTTTTTACATCACTTAGCAGATAAGATTTTATAACTACCACTGGTACCTGGTAATGTTTAGAATCATAGTACTTACACTGTAATTGCCAATTCGTATTAATTATCACCTGAGAATATATGGCTATAGTATGATAGTATCATAGTATGTCTACTGATGAAGTTTTGAAACGGAAATTTTTATAAAAAAAATCGAACCATTATATATCGGATCCATCGATATATACTGTAATTACCTTATAAGACTTTGATTCAGTCTCCACAAAATTTTCAATTATTGAGGAACACAGTTAGTTACTTACGATACAATTAAGGCTATAGGATACATTGTCGCATAAGATTTATGATGGTTTATTACTTAAGGATTATGAAAGACTCGACGTGGTTATCCAAAAGTATTGCTTATATCAATATCAGTTGATGTTTGTTCAACCATACAGATAGACTAATGAAATAATCGACTGTCTAGGCTCGGATAAATTGAACTATTTCGTCAAGTGGAGCCACTTGATCACAGTAGTTTGATACATCTTATTACAGATCAGATACACGAATATACTGCTAGTACCACAATGCAGAATCGAATTGTTTGCAAGAATGATTTTTTTACCAGAATATCTTATGGTCCATACTTAAATTCCCATTCAAGATATTATACCCCACTGGTGCAATTAAGTATCAATTCGGATGATTCTACCAATTCATTTAAAGGTAAACGTATTCAATATCTTTTTCCAAGTATCTCTCTCAAAATGGATGGAAAAATTTTATTTTTTTCTACCAGTCTGTACCACGTACAAATTGTACAGTATGTATGTTCGACCGTTGGGACCTACAGAATCAATTTTATACAGCTTACCGCGCATTTATTAAAGCTTATTGCCATAACGGTCTCTCTACATTAATAAAGCTTTAGCTGATATAAATTGAAGCTTCTACTGAGTGCTGTCCACTTAAATAAGTAAATGTGGTGGTATACATGTACACCGTTAATTGGCCGTATTTTAATGCCTTGAAATTTCAAAACATATGCTATGTATGTAATCTTCAACAGGGATATACCTGGTACCGTAATTGATAGTGTAGGTTAAAGTGGTGCGAGTTTTATATTCGACAGATTAATTCATTAGTCCTATTCAAGATCTATACCTAAAGCTGCCCTAATTTTCAAAGTAAATTGCTTTCGCTTAAATGAGTAAGTGTTGTAACATTAGATATCATGAGGATAAAAATAAAGATACTCGAATATATTGTGCTATATTATAAAAATATGTGTACTAAATTTTTATCATGTACTAAAGAAATATACAGCTCTCGGGCAGCTACTAGACTTTAGATGATTTGTATACAATAGCATACTGTAGCATATTTCAATTCGGCAAACGCATACATCTGTAAGTATTAAACGGTTTAGAATAGCATATACTCTGGTATCATATTAAGCTTTAATAGTTCTATATGACACCTGGCTAAGGGTTGTGGGTTTAGACGCTATACTCATCGAATATAGATTTACCAGCAGTCTATACGCATCGATAGAATTTTCTATGGTCCTAATTAAAAAAAAAAAACCGTTGTTATCTACATTAATGTAAATAAGTTTCTACAAAATCCTTGTATACACGTACTATCAATAAATCCTGCAGGTTACTTTAATTTTTAAATTAATTTTCATGGGTTTTTGGAATCCTAGAAAAGTTGGCACTAATTTAATTAATATAAATCTACTAAACCTGTAATACCGGTATAGGCGTTTCAGTCTGTGATTTTATTTTTCCAGGTGGCATCTTAGTATCAAACATACTTGTACTCTCAGTTGTATAATTGAATATTGGTATGTAAATTGTATCGTATTTATGTAGAGAGAAAGAATCCTAATTCAGTCAGGATTATACTACTGCAATGCTATGTCTAATGCCAGATCGAGCGCATTAATACGAACCTACAGTATCTGGTAGAATTACTGGGTACGGTACTGGCAAATTTTGTACTTAAATAGAATTGTTACTGAGTACATAACCACTTTAGCTCATGATTATAATTTACTGGTAGCTGCTGCATAACGGATTTAGGTACTGTTCGATTAACTGTTGTTGTAATTTAAACGTTGAAGAATTTTTAAGCATTGCAGTGTGCCATAATACTACTATAAGTTGATGTGCAATTTGTACCAGTACAATATTTGTAGAGGTAAAAATATTATGAGCGTGATAATAATAAGCCTAGGCCTCAAGCTTACTGTAGGTAGATCTATTTCTATCAGTTGGATCTCGATCAGATCTAAAATTTCAAACGCGTAAAGACGATGCGCCGCATTGATCTATGGTAGAGATTCTACCAGCTGGTATACAGTAGATTGATGTGCTATAAATTCTTCGTTCTTTGTTACTTATATGGCATTGGGTAGATTATAGTAAGTGCAGTCTCTAGTCTCTAAACCGCGATATCATTATCATTAAAAATTTCACAACAACATTATAGCGTTAGGAAAGAAAAAAAAAAAATTAAAGTTTTTTTCAAAGACCCTTTTCAAACCATCGAATTGCCTTAATCAGTTATAACCAAGTCTTAAAAATGATTTATATCATTCAAGGTGAATCCTGAGGTGTGAAATTATGTTCATACTCACGTTTACGGATTATTTTTTATAAAAAAGCAAGACAAAGACCACGCTAAGCCCTAGGCTCGATTCGATTCAACCTTTTTCGTGTTGAAAATATAATATTATTTGTTTTATGAAGGTGTGTGTGGTATTATGAGATTTTTTTCATGTTCAATGAAACTAACTTTAAAATTTCCAAAAAAATAATAGACTGTTAAGCTTAAAACCAGAACAAAAACAAAAGGGCACAATTCTATTATAAGTATACATAATAAATTTGAATCAATTCAAAAGGTTATATATAATATGGTATCCTACAATAAAACAGTGTATACACTTCGAACACATTCAATATAATAAGTGAATATAATATAATATATAATAAAAACTGATTATTTCCTCGAAGCTTGGTTGACTTTTTGTTTTATTATTCAAGCTACATCTAATTTTTGTATGATTATAGACTTCAACTTCTACAAAACTTAAATCTGTTTTATTTTTTATTTATCAGTAGCGAAAATATTATTAGCCGTATAAACTTCCAGGAACGAAAAAGGCACAAAATGAATGTTGAGTTAAACTATCTCAGAATTTTTTCCCTCTTGATTCATATCGATATGGTTCTACAATAATAACAAGTTTGTTCTACTGTACTTTGAGATGGTACCTTAAAGCACATCTGTAAGATGTATATTCTTTAAGCAATTATATTGGTATCACTAATCTCTTTGCTTAAAACATTTCAAAAAAAAAAGCTTGTAAAGGTTTAGACAATTCTCTATCCTATAAAAGTGTAATTGAAATTTATTCTTCAAAGTTCTAATAAGATCTATTAGTTGTATACAATTGGAAGCATAAGAAATAAGTACTTATAAATGCAATACAAAAGTGCATGAGGATAAATGGAATCTATTCAAAAGAATGAATCTAATATTAGATACTAATAGTTATATAATTCAATAACAAATGACAATTTTTCTCTGTCCACTATTGGCACCACATGTTGTATACTAAGTTATACACCTTTAAGCTATATAAGTGACGATCAATCGCGAGTTTAAAAAAAAAAAAAAAAAAAATTCAAGTGCCAATCGAACCATGCATTAAAAATAGTTTCAAACCCACACGTTTTTTTTCTATCCTTTACGGTAGAATACATTGTTAGTAGTTGAACTCAAGCGGATTTTAAAGAAGATATATGCATCTGCGGTTACCAGTACTTATATAAGGTGTTGAAAATTTTTTTTAAATCGGCTCATGTATTTTGAAATTTTTATCTAATTTCCCCGAGATTGTTACAAGCTTTGAAAGAGTTATCAGCAAATTCTGATGGTTTTTTTAATCAATTGTTATCAGTTCAAGATTGTAGAAAATTAGTTCATTATCAGTTTATCAATTTTTCATGATAATAATATCAAAAAATTTAAATATAAACTGGGCTATAGATTTATACTATATTAAAATTTATCGACTTTAAACCCTGGGTAACAAATTTTCATAGAGAGTGAAAAAAAAATTATTTACCAATTAAGTTTATTGATTCTAGAGATCCTTTTATTATTTTGTCTTCTTTAAAAACTACTTAAAATCCAATCAGATTTGATTTTTGAATGTCGAATATTTCTCAAGCCCGGTTTGGTTTAAGGTTTCGTTCGATTTTCACTTAGACCAAGTCAAAAGTTTCAGAGCAACTTAAAGATGCGTTATGCAAGGAATTAATTCATCTTCATGTACCACGATTATCGGTCGACCTGGTATCATACATAGATCGATGGGATCCTCAAATAGCCTGCAGAGGTAAGCTACTGTTACTATTAGTTGACAGTTTTTTCAAGCTTATATTATAGTAGTTATAAAGTATTGTAACTTCGTGAAATATTATACTAGGCTGCTCTTAAGAGTCGGCCAGAACTCCGATCCCTAGTACTTTAGGTCATAGACGGTATCATAAGCCATTTACTTGTAAGACCTTTTTATTTTTTCAAAAGAATAGCTACACAATGGTACAGGTGTAGGTTTGAAATTTAATAATCTATTTTTACTTTTATCCAAGTACCAGATATCAAGATTATTGCAAACTTAGAAATATTTTAAGGTACATGTATCCAATTTTTCAAAGTCTTTGAAATTTAAAATTTCAAAATTTTTGGGTCTTAAAAAAAATTGATCTTGTAAAATAATAATTTGATGATCAATCAATCAGGAACCTTTATTGAAACACTTACTCGGCTAAATTCGTGTAGGAGAATTAATTACTGTTACAAAATTTACAGTCTGGATTATGAATTTAATCTTGATAAGTATGAGTGTTATATCCAATTTCCTTAGTCATGTTACTCAATTAGTGATGGTTATTTGACTGATCGCTATCATATAGATGTATAATTATAATAAGGATTGAATTATTATAGATGATTAATTCAATCTGATAAATATTTTTATTGAATTTTAACCTATTTACAAAACTAACCCAGGTATACATTGGTAGTAAGTTGTTTTTCAAATATTATATGTCGATAATTGATTGATTTAATTTCAATGCTATCTGACATTTTCATTCGATAATTTTTTACAAAACCTTTTAGGTCAAATCCCGAATTTGATTTTATAAATAATATTATAAATTTATGCATATCCCAGGTTCCCAGGTTTTTTCTTATAATAGTTTTATTCAAAAATAAGAAGTAAGTTTTAATATTAGAATACATATATGTATATAAACGGCTAAGTTTATTTACATTTTTCAACCTAATTATTCTCTGTGGATCAATTACCATCCCATATATAATTCGACCAATATGATATCGTGATATATTGATGCTATCTATGAAAAATTTTATATAAATATATAAATATATAAATATATTCAAACCATAATATTTCATCACCGATGCTAATTGGTTATACTTAAAATAGTCTATATTGGTTCAAATGTAAACAAAACAATTCCTTTTTGTCTTATATACCTAAAAGGATTTTTATGAAAAACAAGCTTTTCCAGATTTAGAAACTTTAATACTGTAAAATGTAATTTGATACTGGTGCCGCTTTATTAATCGAATTAATTAACATATCATGATACTTTTTTAATTTGCAATGATTTAGTATGTATCTTTTGGTTTATAACTCACCATTGGTTTAAGTATTTCAATGATGTTTATTTACTTAGCTTTAAAATCTTATGTCCAATTAACCTAATTCCTATATACATAATCAAATCCCATGGCATTCTTCTTTTTGTGAAAAACTATGTTAAGATTTACTGTATATATTATAACTTATAAATTACATATTTAACATAGTTATGAATACTTAGCATAAGTCTTATACTATTAATACTTACTAACAAACTTTTGTCACTATTCCTCAAGGCTTCTCATACCAAAATTTTAATACAACTTAAGGGTAATCGCCAAGAGAAAAACATACATGGTTAATCATAATGCTCAATGGGATTCAATTCGAAATTCGGCTTGGAAGCCTAGCTTTTTAAGTTACCAGTACTATATAATGAACTGGTACTAAGTTTTCGAGAACTACAGTGGTGTAAATTGTATATGAAAAATATTCCAACACTAAATTATAAGAGTTTAATTGAAACATGATGAATTTGAAAACCTTAACGTAAACAAAATATCATTTAAGAAAAAAAGAAGAAAAAGCGGGTTTTCTAATCTCATCGAAAAGAGTTTCAAATACCACGATGGATACAGTTAAACTCTATATCTCATGACTCGGCTTACTTCGAAATTAAAATATTGAATTCTTTAAAGGACGAATGGAGTAGCGTAGAAAGTAATACTGTATATTTCTATGTGTTGTAACACTGAAAATTTTCTTAGGTTTATTTGAAAAAAAATTGAGCTATATGTTGTAAGAATATTCTATAAATAAAATTCTAGGTTCTATAATCGCTTACAGGCACAATATATAAGTCTCGTACCAGTAATATATGAGAAATCTGTTTCAATAGTATATATGTACATATATAGACTTTTGGAAATCTAAGCCAGATTGTATTATTTGCTTATATCTATAATAACTAAACCCATCAATATCCACAACATTGAAGTTTTGAGTTCATTTTAGCCTTAGAAATTATATACATCTTATGTGTCCTCTAATTCCCCTAGGTGATCGATTTTGGTTTAAAAATTGTCACCCTCTTTTACTATCAAGAAACATTTTTATTGTGAACTTGTTGTATCCGATATCTTAGAGATTAACCCTCGGATTAATGATTTCCAAGTTTCAAAATATAGTATCTACCGGTTTGTAAATTTACAATTGAATCAAAAGCAAGTCTCTAGGTAAAAGAAGGTAAAAAAGAAGCCTTAGAAACCATTAAAAAACAAAAACAAAACGAATCTCAAGTTACTTCATACAGTACCAGTATAAGATTATAGGTGCTCTTTGTTTCTCAATACAATTGATCTACCGTTGGTATACAAAAAATGATAAGTCGGTAGCTTTTTCCTTTATGATACTTAGTATAATTATATTATACAGCTTGCAACCAGGGTACACGATAATTTATCAAAGACATAAATGAACCCTTTCGTTGTACCCTGCAATTGATCCTGTTAAAGTTGTTATTATCCCCGAACAATTGAGTTATTCAATGCCAGCCAATGCCAATGTTATATCAACAACAGAATTAATAATTACATTTCAATAATAATAAACTATCATACTTTATTAATTACTTGTTTATAATCATCAGAGTCATTAGTAATGATATCTAGCCGCCTAGATGACTAACCATAAACTATATAAGCAGATGTTCATAAGAACTATTTTTTAATATTACTGAAATACTT
The DNA here is from genome assembly GCA_030564325.1 of Blastobotrys capitulatus. Lineage (NCBI taxonomy): Eukaryota > Fungi > Ascomycota > Dipodascomycetes > Dipodascales > Trichomonascaceae > Blastobotrys > Blastobotrys capitulatus. The sequence continues at coordinate 244,495 of JAJLUL010000003.1, forward strand.
TCTATATAATAATAACTTTTAAAGACTCTTTATAACTAGTAGTTAGTTACTAAGTTATCTTATTCTAAGTTAAATCGATCCATCTGAGTATGCCGAATCAATCATTTAATACCAAAAAAAAATTCTCAAAAAAATGATTTAAACACTAATTCTTTAAGAAAAAAAGAAATGATTACTGCTTTTGGAAAATGATTTAAGAAATTTTTTCAAACAATAGTTTACGAAACCTGTATCCGGCTTTTGAATATCAAGCGTTAGAGAAAAAAATAAATGTTACCTGAAAAAAAAAGGAAATAAATATATAGTATTATTAAAGCCCATGTCTCAGATGATGTGAGACGCGAAAATTCACCAAAAAAAGACCTAGCTACAGCTAAATCTAACAATATGAACGCGACGAAAAAAAATTCAGTTCACAAAATTAATGCCAATTCAAAGCGATGTTAGTTAAAATAAGGTCGTATTAATTGAAAAGAGTTCAGCCTTTGGGCTATTTCACATTAGATATTAGTTCGTAAAGCTTCATAATTTGTGATATTTTTCTATTTTTTATTTAATACGGAAATATTAAGCACATTCTCAAACACACATTCCAACGTAAAAGTCTCGGAGTGTAAGCTTATAAATGAGACATGAACCCTCGATTGGTTGATTCAAAAAAGTTAAATAATTCCATTCAATGAATAATTTATTATACTAATAAATTATATTAATATATTTTGTTTTTCTGGTTGACATGAAGCTGAAACCTTGTATGTTCAATACCTTATAACTATCAATAAAATACAACCTACATTTACTTTGCATGTAACAATCAATCTGTTGTAACTTATTTATTTTGAAAAAAAATTGGCATTTACCGGTATTTACTCAACAGATGCTTTTTTATTTATTATGCTGTATTTTTCTAAGGTTAAAGTTAAGCATATGTTTATGCTTAAAGTTTTAAACCTCGATCATAAAATTTATTTCTTTTTAAATTTTTAAAGTTTGAAAATCATTCGAATTTGGAACCAACATCCAGGTTTTGATGCAACTTTAACTTTAAATAAAGTTTGTACTCGAAAAAAAAACATTCATCTTAAACACTTAGCTTCAAAACTCTAACTCTAAACTTTTTACTTATTTATTTTTTTGGCTATTTTTTATTTTTTCGGTTATAAAAGAAATAAAGAAAATATTTCGAGAATATTAAATCGCTTCGAAAGATTCGAGAAGTTGTAGATCCCGCTTTAATATTATTATCTATAAACATGCTATTAACCAAACAATACTACAGCGTTTTTATCAAGCTAAGTGGCAATCAAAAAAGTTATATCAATAGAACAGTTTAATAAACATATGCTTAAAAAGGAAGCTTTGAGGGTATTACTTTTTTTGCCAATTTTCAATAACATCATTTAAAATTCTCTATGTTACTAATTTAAAAAAGTTATATTAAGCTATAGAAAGACAAAATCATAACATAAATTGAAAATGTTTTGAGTGAAATATTATATAAAAAACAAAAAAAAAATTATTACAATAATTCCAGCGCAACATGATAAACACATGTTTGTGAATTGGTACTTAAAAAACAGTAAAAAATTGATGGTATACATATATATATATATTTTCTTAATAATAATTTCAAATTTTTTAATTATTACTTAGAAAAAATTTTATCAGAAAAAGTACGTTTATCAATCCGGTAGAATCATAATCTATTTCATACCGGGATTATGAAGATGCAGGAACCTGAACCTGTATACTGCAATCACGATATCTATAGAGATTATTTTTTGTTTGTTTACATGTAATTCCCAAATATTTATTTAAAATTAATACTGGAATATATATATGAACACCTGGGTTGACACGTTACTATAGTAAATAATCTCCATCACTATGTCGCAATACCAATAATATATAAATAATTTAGAAATTATTATGCTTAAAAATTTAAAGTATACAAACAAAACAATGAATTTAAACAATAAAATCAAACTTAGCTAAGAATGATGATCTGTATCATAGATACAATAAGCTACATAAAAACTAAAAATATTTCACTCAGTTTTTATTTGCCTAACAAAAAAATACTTTTCATATGATGGTTTGTAACACAATTATATCACTTACCAATCACAATATACCACTAATTTTAGAGAGCTATCGATAATTATTTCAGTATGTTTATCATTCTAAGTACTAAGTAATCGTCATCTTGAATGTAAATTTAAATAGTCTTTTTTAAAAATTACGTATATATTATAATTATAATGACTGGTGAACTCCAAAGGCAAAAGCCAGTAAGAAAATAAAAAGCTTGGTATAGATTAAATTTATAGTGAAAAAGTATGTCTGGTGCATGTACCAAAAAATTATAAATTAAAATAGCACCTTATCTTAATCTGGAACCATTAGATAGAATATTTTAAAAAAACTAGAAAGACACATAAATCCATTTAGCACTGTTGAGGCAAAAGTTAGCTAAAATAACCAAAAAAATTGGGGTTAATTCGGCATCAATCCATGGGTTAGTTAGTTTTATAACTTTAAATAAAAAAAAAAAGAATGTCTAAAATTCACATATGCAAAATACAGCCCATTGCACAGAAACTTTGTATTCAAGTTCAATATATACTTAAGGTAATGCCTTATAATCCGGAACCAGTTTGAATCTACAAACACGATCGATAGCCAATATTCTTAGATAACCCTATGCACGATGGGGATCAGGTGGATATTGATTCTATCTGTTAACAAAGTGTTACACTAGGTTAAAGATACCAAGCTTTAAGAAAAGGGAAAGAAAAAAAAAAAAAAGAAGAAGTCTAAGGGAAAGACATGTAAACAAAAGAACCCTCGGGTTGCCTTTTTAAGATATTTAAAACATTACCTGAAATGTTAGAACTACAAAGCATTAGCTACTGGTATAATATACTGTATTTGGTACGATTTGGTAATAGAGAATTTTTTTTTCACTCACTCAGTTAGACGCAATTGAAAGAATTTCATTTTTACTCAAATAAGAGGTTATACTAATTTTATAAATTTTTTCAAGACCTTTTCCAATTAGCAATATTTCAATGAATCAGAATATATTCGAGTTTTCAACTGAATGATCAGCCCACAATATAAAGACTAGTATAATGTACAAATTTGAAGAAGAATTAAAAACTTTTCATGAAGATATAACACCAGGAGATTTATTCATTCAAAAAGATCCCAAAAATGGTGAATTGCTAAAGCTCTTATGAAGCTTGATATCCAGTTTTTTCACCGATTGTAATATCATATATAATACCTGTATATACTATATATGTAGGATATAATAACGCATTGTCAAAGTAGTCAGCCTAGGCCTCACTTTTATTCAAAATACAATAAACATCCATTATACTCAATTAAGGTAATGGGTTTAAATAAGCGGATCATTTCCCGAGGTTCTTTTCTTTCTTTCATAAAACAAGTAAATTTTTTAAGTTAGTTGAAACCAAGTCTTAGATAATAAAGTATGGAACTTATGCATGTCTTTAGATTTTTAAAACTATTTAAAAAAAAAAGCCTATAAAAACTTTACTAAGTTTAACATCATGAGTGACGATTGATCAAGATCCAATGAGCTGTATATAGTAAGTTATTCTGTAGATCAAATTAGCGAATCAAAGTAGCTAATTACTAATAACCGAATACAATAAAGAATACAATATATTGATAACTGTGTATACTAAAATCCGATATATATACTCTTTATAAAGAAGCATTTGAAAACTTTACTAGTTTAACATCATGAGTGATCATTGATCGATCAAGATCCAGTGGACAGATACAGCTAGCTATAGGGTTAATCGTAAGTTTTATATATTCTGTGGATAAAATTAACGAATCAAAATAGCTAATTATTAATAACGGAATACAACCCCATCATGAGTGATCATTGATATAGATATATCGAGATTCAATGAGCCTATAGTATACAACTAGCTACAGCTTTAATAGTAAGTTATTCTGTAGATCAAATTAGCGAACCAAAGTAGCCAATTAATTATTAATAACCGAATACAATATATTACCAATTGAAAGGTGCATAGACCATAATCCGATATACAATATACTCATGTGTATAACCAAAACCGGTTTTTAACGTTTTTCGTTCGAAATAGAAAAAACTATGGTATGTTACAACTAGAATCTAGCGGTACCATGCATATGTTTACAATTAGTGATAATCATAGAAAAACAACTATCTTTATAATCTACACTATATGTGTATATCAGATATTTATGGTATTTATAGTTCCACTAACAACTGGAAGTTGGAATAATATTTTTCATATTAGCACCAAAAAAAAATATATTATACAAATCGTGTTGTATATATATATCTAAGATACAACGGAATTTGAAAAATACTCTATAATGACCTATTTACAATACTTTGAGTAGTTAGTGTATATCTCTGATCAACTTGATCGATATCTGATTGTCAGTAGATCATAGATTCGCTTATACAGAAATGTTGTTAGTTTAATTTGATAGTCGTCCGCATAAAAATTTAATATACTTGAACTGAAAATCATTTCCATATAATTTGATGTATCAAAATGCATAATTCCTATAGAATTCCGAAAATATATCAACTTTAGTATATTCGTAAACCAGCCCTTGGTATGTCATTATATCCGACATATTGATACCCAAATCTAGTAATTATTAGCCAAATAACCTATAAAATCGCAATAGCCTCCATCATTGAATTAATAAATAATGATAAAACCCATGGTAATGATATAACTGAAAAATTGAATATCTCTTTTAACCCACATGCTCTTGTAAAAATTGGCATTGCTTTTTCAACTAATTTTTCCAGAACTTTTTTGATCTAATAAAGTACCATACATTGTTTTTAAATAATAACCATGTACCATTTTATCAAAACCCTTATATAGGAGTCTGACCAAAAGTAATGTATATACTTTAACCTTTTAATTATCATAACCATTAACATTTTCAAAAAACTCATACATAGATCAATCATCTAAAATCTTTTTCCAATTTAATCAATCTATTTTTAAAATCACCAGCAATTTCACCAATTTGTCTAATTTTTATAAATTCTTGTTCCATTTCATCACATAATTTTAATACTCTATTATAATTTGCAATTTGTTCATCTGCACTCATTATATCTTGTTTTAATACAACTTTATGTTTAGATTCAACTGATTGTTGTGTTAATTCACCTAATTCCATAACTCTTTCATTAATTGCATTTAACATGTTATCAAAATCTTGAGCTAATTGTTTAACATTATAATAATCTTCATTATTACTGGTTGTGGTACTAGTATCTAAATTATCCATTTTGTTTGATCTATATTCAATTGCGATTAATGATAAGAAAAAGCATAATAATATACGCGATTAATTTTTGTATTATGATGGTGATAATAATTGTTTCTCCCAAATTTTAAGATTTTATCGCTGCCGGAACGTCGGAGATACTTTTTATACAACCTTAATCTAATCCTCCACCAATTCTTCCACGTCAAAGAACTAACGTCCCAACCGTTTATACATTTTAATCATTGGCTTATTATTTTTATTTTATTTCATCAATAAATATATAATCAAACCTATTCATTCTTTGCCCCATTAAACCAGACCAAACCAATTGCTAACTAAAAAGAGAATAAAAACAAGATGAGTTATACAGACCGTTTCAGAACAGATACGGCTCCATCAAGACAACCACATCGTAGAACAACTGGACGAAATGAAATGTCATTAGAAAGATTAAAAGCAATGATTAACAGAGCATGTTCACCATCACGTATTGAACCAGATTTATCATTAGGTTTAGATATTACAGAAGCAATTAACAATAAAAAAGGTCCATATCCAAGAGCAGCAGCAGTTGAAATTGTTAAATTAATTAATAGTAGAACAGAACAAACTGCAATTTTAGCATGTGCTTTATTAGATATGTGTGTTAAAAATTGTGGTTATCCATTTCATTTACAAATTTCAAGAAAAGAATTTTTAAATGATATGGTTAGGAGATTTCCTGAAAGACCACCATCATTATATACAAAATCAATGTCATTAGTTTTGGAACAAATTCAATTTTGGAAAGATACTATATGTAAAACAAGTAAACATAGAGAAGATTTTGGTTATATTCGAGATATGCATAGATTATTAGAATATAAAGGTTATATGTTTCCAGAAGTTAATATTGAAGATACATGGGTTTTACAAGAAAATGAAAATGAATTAAGAACTGCAACAGAAATTGAACAAGAAGAACGAGATATTCAAGAAGCAAAATTACAAGAATTAATTAGAAGAGGTGGTGAAGCAGATTTAAGAGAAGCTAATAGATTAATGGGTATTATGACAGGATATAAAAAAGATGATCGAAGTAATAAAGATGAATTATTAGATTATAGAGCAAGAGCAGCTAAAGATTTGGATAAATTAAAGAGAAAAGCTGATTTATTAGATGAAAGATTAAAGACAAATAATGATATTGGAGGTTCTGATAGTGATGTTTATGTTGAAATTGTTGGTGCATTAAGATCAGCTCAACCAAAAATTAATAATATGATTAATGAAAATCAAGATTCTGATGAACAAGCAACAATGAAATTATTAGAATTAAATGATTATATTCATTCATTATTATCAAAATATGATTTATTAAAATCTGGTCAAATTGATCAAGCAAATCAAATTAAAATTACTCAACCAACTGGTTCAACTTCAACTGCAACTGGTCAAGATCAATCAAGACAAGCAGTTATGGAATCATTAATTGATATTGATGATGATGATACACCTGCACCATCAATTCAAAGATCTGAAGCTCATACTCAAGAAAATTTAATTGATGCATTAGATGGTTTACAAATTGGTAATATTGCTTTAGGATCTGGTACAACATCTAATACTCAAACTCCTCCACCACAACAATTAATTAATGCACCAATTTCTAATACTACTAAGACTAACAATAATAATAATACTAATGATGAATGGGATATTTTTACAAGTGCTCCAACTGCAACATCATCATCATCTACAAGTCAACAAAATAAAAAAATTAATATTTCATCATCAACTTTAAAAATTGATTTTGAAATTGATAATAAAAGTGATTTAAATAATGTTAAAATTTATGCTACTTATTCAAATAGTAGTGTTTTAAAATCAATTTCAAATTTAAGAGTACAATTAGCTGTACCAAAATCTTATACATTAAAAATGGATCAAATGAGTGGGGATTCAATGCCAGCTAATGGTAAAGTTACACAAACAATGACAGTATCTCCAAATAAACCAGGTTTAAAAATGAGATGGAAAGTTGGTTATGATGTTTCAGATTATGGTCATATTGATGAAGATGGGGTTGCAGAAAATATTTTATAAAAAAAATTAAAATTAAAACGAAAAAATAAGTTTCTAAATTATTAAATAAATAAATAAATATTGTATAAAAATTAAAGAATATTACAAAAAATAATGAAACAAGTTTATTTTTCATTATTTGTGTTAGTATTTGTAGAGTTGGTCATATTAGAACCATCAGTTGATGAGGATGATGGGTGTGGTGATTGACTATTACGTTCTTGTGCCATCTGTTGTTGTAATTGTTGTTGTTGTTGTTGCTGCTGTTGTTGTTGTTGACGTCTTTGAGTAATCAATTTTTGAATATGTCTATATGCTAAAGTTTGACAATGTTCATCACTCATATTAGGATTCGCTTGTTTAAATTTATCAACTAATTGTTGAATTTGTTGCGAACTGAATGTACTATGAATAACTCTATTCAAATTACTTGGTTGTTGTTGTTGTTGTTGTTGAGATTGATTTGGAACTTGACTAGAACTTTGAGCTTGACCTTGTTGATTTTGTTGTTGTTGTTGCTGTTGTAATTGTTGCATTTGATGATGACGTTGTTGAATTTGTTGTGGAGTTAAAGCTCGTTGACCAGTTGATGCATTAGCATTATTAGGTCGAGGTTGATTGTTATTAGTATTGGTGTTATTATTTGTTGCAACAGGATTATTAACAGTAGCTGTATTGCTACCAGCAGCAGCAGCTGCAGCTTGTTGTTGAGCTAATTGTTGTTTAGCCTTTCTTTGTTGTATCAATTGAGCTAATTGATCAGCAGTTCTTAATCTTTTATCTTGAGATTGCTGTTGATTTGGTCCCTGATTTTGTTGTGATGATGATGGAGATTGTGATTTTTTACCTTGTGGTTGATTATTTTGGAATTGCATCATATTAGCCATATCATTATTATTCACATTAGTATTATTATTAACCGGAGGAGCTGGAGCTATAGGAGTATTACCTAGATTAGGTGATAAATTGGATAAATTTGGAGGTGATTGTGATTGTCTGGCTGCTTGTAATTGTTGTTGTTGTTGTTGATATTGTTTTTGTTGATGTTGTTGTAAAATTTGTTGTGGAGTTGGAGTAGGAGTACCAGAATTTGATCTACCATTATTATTATTATTAGTATTACCATTTGAAGTATTTGCACCTTGTCTATATTGTTGTGGAATAGGTGAACCTGTTGGTACAATATGAGGAGATCCAATTGTTGGTGAATTAACATTAACATTGACATTAACATTAGTATTCGTATTAGCAGCTGCAGCAGCTTTAGCTTGTGCTTGAAGTTGTGCTTGAGTTGGAGTTTGAGCTTTAGCTTTAACAGGTTGTCTTGGAACAGAAGCTGCTTTTGGTGCAGTTTTTGGAACAGAATTTCCAGTTTGTTTATTACCATGCGGCTCTTGTTTCACTTGAGTGTGCGGCTTAGTTTGTTTAGATTGTGTCTTTGGTTGTTGAGGATGAGGTTGAACATTAGGAATAATAGGTGAATTACCATGTAATGCTTGTTGTTGTTGTTGTTGTTGTGCACGTTGCTGTTGTTGAGTTAATTGATGCTGCTGTTGTTGTTGCAATTGTTGATATTGCTGAACAGGAGCACTGTTATTTCTAGGAATTGGACTAGGAACTGCATTTTGTACTGGAGGTGAAACTGAATTGGATTGTAAATTTGGAGATGCAGTTACTGGTGGTTGTGTAGTAGGAACTTGACGTTGCTGTTGTTGTTGCTGTAATTGTTGTTGATATTGTTGGATTTGTGGTGATTGAGATTGTGCAGCCTGTGCTTGTAACTTTTGAGCTAATGCTGCTTGCTGTGCAGCCTGCTGTCGTTGCAATAATTGTTGTTGTTGCTGCTGTTGGGCATACCTTTGTTGTGCTTGTAATCTCTGTTGTTGCTGTTGTTGAAGAAGCTGCTGTCTTTGTTGTGGTGTCAATGGCTGACCATTTGGTCCCATAATAGGTTGCTGATTTGATGGAATTTGTCTATTACTATTATTATTTCCAAAATGTTGATTATTAGGTGATTGAGCTTGACCTTGAGTTTGACCTTGAGCTTGAATTTGTTGACCTTGACCTTGTACTTGTTGTGATTGGGCTTGTGCCTGTGCTTGAGCTTGAGCTTGAGCAGCGGCAGCAGCTCTTTGCTGTTGTTGTTGTTGTAATTGTGCTACCTGTTGAGGATTTGGTACTTGTTGTCTAGCTTGTTGTTGTGCAAGTTGCTGCTGTTGTTGTTGTTGATTTTGATGGTGTTGTTGTTGTTGTTGTTGTTGTTGTTGTTGTGGTTGTGGACCTTGAGGAGCTTGTTGAGGTAATTGATTTGGATTTGGTGGTAATGGAGGAGCATTTGGTAATCTTCCACCAACTAACGCAGAAGCTTGATTTGCAAATTGTTCAGCAATTGATCGATCTCTTTCAAATTTCAATCTACTTAATTCAGCAGGTGATGGAATATGTCTTGAACCAATATTACTATTTTCCATTTGATTTTTACGTTGTTGAACTGCTGCACTATTTGGTCTTGGTTGATTTTCTCGTTTTTTAATACTTTTTCTCATTGCATCAAACATACTAGCCCATCTTAATCTTCTATGACCTCTTTGAACACTTTCTGCCATAACACCCATTGGATATAATCTTCTTTTAGTTTGAGCTTGATATTTACCAGCATGATCTAACCATTTTGTAGCTTGAACAGAATAAATACCTCTTAATTCATTAACAGCAAAATTTGGATTTAATTGATACCATCTTTCAAAACATTGCCATGGAGTTCTTCTTTCAATTGTTGAAACATATCCCATAGTAGTTTCTGGTAACATTTGCATTGAAACAACAGCCCAATTATAATTAAATTCTTTTGCTAATCTTAATAATTTATTATCATCACCTGGTAACCACATTGTTGGAGTTCGTTGTTCAATATATTTTAATGATGGTGGTTGAGGAGCTCTAACTGGAACATAATTAGCTGCAATACTTGCTCTTCGTTGTGTTGATTGACTAGCACCTGCTGCATCTTTACCAAATAATGGACCTCTTGGATCAGGATCTGGAATTTTCTTAACAACTTCTTCATCTAAATCAATAACCAATCGTTGCCAACCTCTACCTAAATCTGGTGCTGATAAGAATTTAGTAACTGATGTTAATGATAAGGATTCAAATTCATGAACATATGGTGCAGTTTCAGTGAAAATTGGTAATTCTGGTAACATTTCAAATACTTCTTTTGATGCAGTATTTAAACCATCAAATGATCCATAACATCTAAATGGTGAATTTGAAGTTTCCTTTTCATGATTTGACATTGGAATTAAAGTATCATATCTAATAGTTTCAACTTCTTTATTATTAGTTTCTTCTAGTTCACTCATCTCAACATCATCTTGTTCAATTTTATTACCATCTTCATCCAAAAATTTAATTGGTTTTGGTTTAATACAACAAACTTCTTTACCATATTGCCAATATTCTTCAACTGCTTTTGCAATTTCCCAACAAACAGTTAATTTTAATTTCCGTTCTTCCTTATAATCCATTTGCATCCATCTCATTTCATCCAACATATTATCCCAATGAGTTTTTGGTCTTAATGGTGCTTTAAATTTTGCATGTTGACGTAATGACCATTTACCAGATCTTTTTAATTCTTCAATTCTTGCATGAACAACTGCTAATTTACCTTCCAATAATGATAATTGAAATTGACTAGTTGAAATAGTTTTATGTGAACTTGGTAACATTTTACATAATGGTGCTGATTGAGTTGAATAATAAACTTCTGATAATGGATTTCTTGCTTGTGGAGGTTCAGGTAATCTATTTGGAACTAAAAATAACATAACTTCTGCTTGTTTATCAGGAGGATATTGAACAGTTGTTGGATTAGTTTGTTCAGGTTCTTGCATACCAACTCGTTTTGAAAATCCCAATTGAGTTTTCTTTTTAACTATTAGTTGTTTATTTTTATTTAATTTAGATGAATCTTCCATTGTTGCTGGGGTTGATTTCGGTCTTGAAATTGGTTCTTTATTAGTAGGTTTATTGTTAGTAGTAGTTGTAGAATTATTAGTATTAATTGTAGTATTAGGAGGGTTAGTAGGTTTATTATTGTTAGTGGTTGTATTACTATTATTATTAGTATTATTATTATCTCTTGATGGTAATTTTCCATAATCAACTGAATTACTTTTATCAGTTATTGATGCTTTACCTAATGATGGACTTTCTGTTTTGGCTCGTTTATTAGCCGTTGATAAATCCATTCTTGGATCTTTAGGTGAAGGTAATGAACTTTCTGAAAACATTAATCCACTTTTAATCATTGTTAGTACTTTTTTTTAATTCTTTTAATTAATGTAACTTACTTTTCAATATTATTTTTCTCTAAAAATGCTGATAAACTTGATTCATCATCAGCCATATCTTTTTTTGTAATTGGACATGCTGGAAATCTAGTTAAATAATATAAATCTGATAGTTTTCTTTTTCGATTTTTAACCACCTCACTTTTAAATTTGTTAGTATTAATTCTCTTAATTTTTATTCATTAAACATACGAAGCTTGTTGGCGACGTTTATCTACCGCCTCTAGACGAATTCTATCCATATTTGTCTAAAAAAAACTAGTGTTAGTACTTATTTTGAATTCTTTGATTAAATTAAATTCATACCGTGCTCATGGCGGACGTGGATTTGAAAAAAGAATAAAAAAATTATAATCCAAATACTTTAGCTCTATTATGAGTTAAAGCAGCTAACGGATTCTATTTGAAGGATAGATTGTGGAGTTGAAAGTGTAAAAAAAAAGAATAAACTATTTTCTAAAAAAAAAAATTGGTTTTGATATATTTTTTTTATGTGAAAAAGATGTAGTGAAGATAAAAAAAATTGGGATGAAAAAAAAAAAAATTGAAAAAAAAAAAAAAAAAAAAGACTTTCTGCGCGCGCGGTTTTAGATTTAAAAAAAAAATTCAACGCGAAAAAAATACAAGAGCTTTAAGTATATGCCGTTACGGTATTTTATATATAATGAACAAATCAGGGTATAATTTTTCTTTCCAATTCATCATTTTTTTTTTTTTTGAATTAATTTACTCCTTCGTTCATTGATATAAAAAATAACAACATATTGGTAAAAAAAGGTAACTAACTTTTAATCACTTTTTTTATTTAACACTTGATATTCTATACTCAAGGATTTATTTATATTTATGATTTTTTATTGAAACTTATTCGACAAAAAAAATAAAAAAAAAAATGGTCAACAGATTACATCAAGAGTGCCTGAGGATTTTAAATGATGATAACATTGATGAAGATGATAAAATCGATGAAATCGAGGAATTAGTAAAATTTCATCATCCAAATAAATCTTCATCAGATTTAGAACGATTAGTTTTGGATATTTTGTGGAAACATCGAGAAGGAACATTAGATACAAAAGAAGATAAGTCACAAATTATTGATACCCAACCTGCAGCATCTGCAAAACTTGATATTTCAGAACCATTACCATCAGACTTATCAAAGTTAGAAAAACCAAAACCTGCTGTAGAATTTACAACTCCTTCACCTTCAAATCAATTTGCAACATTAACTAATTTTTCAGAAGTTTTGACTCCACAACAAGATGAAGGTAATTGGGAATCTGGTGCTTTTACACCATTTGATATGTTAAGAAGTGTTTTGGGTGAAGAAAATACTGATGATGATATTGAAAAAGCATTAATTAGATTTAATTATGATATTCAAAGAACATTAACTTTTTTTCAAGGTGATTCTAGTGAATCTAGAAAAGATTCAATTAAAGATAATAAAAGTGATGTTGATTATGATGATGATGAATATGAAGATGACGAACCAGTTAATGTTCATGAATATATTGATCAAGATACTAGTAAAATTATGTGTAAATATTTTGTTCAGTTTGGTGAATGTTATCGAGCTGATTGTAAATATTCACATGATTTATCAAGTAGAATTTGTAGATTTTGGTTACAAGGTGGATGTCTTGCTGGTGATAGTTGTTTATTTCTACATGAAATTCCATCAATGGATGGATTATCTTTAAATGATGATAATAATGGATCTGCAGCGTTTGGAGATTTGAATCATAGTCAGCCGCAGGGTGAGCCGCATCATCAACATCAACAACAACCTGTCAAGTTAGATGATGAAGAAGCATTTCCAACATTAGGAGCTAAACCTCAAAAGAAAAAATCATCAAATACACCTTTATCCTCAATCAAAAAAGAATTCAAATTCAATCCTGCTTCAGCATTTAAACCAGGTGGTGGATTTACACCAGGTCAATCTTTTGTTCCTCAAACTTTTACACCATCACCAGTTAACAACAACAATGCATGGTCACAACCAATTACTTCACCAAAATCAATACCACAATCATTATCACCAAAAATACCCACTCCACCTGTTATTAATGCTACACCAATTAAAAAAACTAAAAAAACAAGAGAATTACGAGTTGAAATTAATAGACCAAAACATATTCCATGGGATGATCCAGAATATGGTAATAATTCACAATATGTTAATTATAGAATTACAGCAGCTAAACATGGTGATATGAGAAATAAATATTTACAATTAGCTGCTGATAATTGGAAAAAAAATAATGCAGCTCAAGCTACAAAATTTAGTAAAAAAGGACAATCACATAATGAACAAATGGTTGATGCATATTTTGCTGGTGCAGAAGTATTAATCAATCAAGCTCAAAAATCTAGTAAAGAAGAATATTTTTTAGATTTACATGGTATGACATTAGAAGAAAGTGTTGAAAGATTAAGTGATATTTTAAAACAAGTTGAAAAAGATGAATATGATACTCCAAGACCTGTTTATGCTATTAGTAGTATTGGTCATCATTTTGTTAGAAATCCTGGTGCAAATGATAAATTAACTCAAGCAGTTAAAGCATACTTGGATAAATACGGATACGAATTTAAAGATTTTGGATCAGATGCTAAATTTGGTAGAGTTATAGGAATAGATCCTTGGTCGTATATAAAAAAATCTAAATAAATAAATAAAAAAAAAAAAAAAAAAAAAATGTTGAAAAAAAAAAAACACATGCTATTAATAATTATTATTCAAATCGTAAACTTTTTCGTTTTCTTGGTTTATTATTGTTAGTAGAATCGTCATGTTTTGAAGAAATTTTTTCTTCAGAAACTTTATCATCATTAATTTTTTCTTCTCCATCAACATTTTCATCTAATTCATCATCATCTTCATCTTCTTCTTCATTAACAATTGAATCTTGGCTAACTAATTCAGCAGTTCTAACCCATCTTCTTCTTCTTGTATATTTTGAAAAAGTATCTTCAGCACTTGGTTTTTTCCAAGTATTATCATAATAAATATAACCATCATTTAAACCTGGATCAGTAGTTGTTTTTGGTTTATTAGAACTAATAGCTAAACTACCATCATTTGTATTATCTAATTTCCAAGCTTTATCAACCCATCTCCATTCCATTCCAGTACCTTCAGCATCTGGTAATTTAAAAGTATCTGGTGAATTTGCTTCATTTAAAAATTCATCAGTCCATGGTGTTCTTTCATAAGCTAATAAATTTGATGTCCAACCAATACCTAACCATCTTCTTTGATTTTCATATAATACATAAGTAAAACGAACTGGTTTACCATCTTTAGTTTGAACTCCTAAAGCACTAGTTCTATTCTTTTGAGTTTCTGTTAAATTTTTTCTTCTATGACCTGAAAAATCTAATCCAGTTAAATAAAATGTAATTAATCTAACAGTTCTAGATCTCCATAATACAGCTCTAGTAACTCTTGCCCACATTGAATGATAAGTTAAAACAAATAATCCTCCAATTAATAATAATGATCTTGGAGTGAAAATAAAAAATGCCAAAATCATATAAATTGGACTTAAAAATAATGTTGTAAATAATAATCTTGTAACATCATGAGTTGTTAATGATAATGAAGTAATTGGTTGTAAAAATAAATTCAATCTAGTAACAACATTTGTTAATGTATGAACAATTGCATCTAAAGTTGGATGTTCAACTTGTTCTTTTTCAACTTGATTATTAAACCAAACATAACCTGCAATACCTCCAACTGCTAATAAATGACCAAAATATCTTACCAAAACTTCATAATATAATACTATTGATGTCCAAATTGCTACTAATAAAAAACTTTTCCAAGAATCATTTGATGTCCAAGTTAATAATGATAATATATGATCTGCTGCAAGTATAAAAGGATATGCTTGACTTAATGCTTTTGTAACTGTTGGAGGTGTACTACTTAATAATGGACTTGAATGTTGTGGTAAAGCTGTCGGAGCAGGTGTAAAAGAAGCATATGTTGTATTATTAGCTTTTTCTTCATTATTATTAGTATTATTATTTGATGAAGTACCAGGCGTTGATGGTGTTGCTGCTGAATTTGGAGCACTTTGATTAGTAGACATTATCCAATTGGAGTCTAATGCTGCCATTTACTTTTTTTTTTCTTTTTAATTAATATCCAAAATTGAAAATTGGTGGATTCTATGTTCTTTGATTCCTTTTAGTTCTAATTAGATAAAAAATTGAAAAATAAATTAATCTTTAGAAAAATAGGGTATTCAATTATAAAGTATGAAAATAAAGTAAATTAACAAGAAAGAAGAAGAAAAAAAAGATTTGTTGTGTGTGTCGCAATTTTTTTTTCTATTTGAGAAAGCTGCAGATTTTTATTTTCAGTGGGAACTTTTTTCTCTCTCTCTTTATGATGAACGTGACTTTTTAAAGCGCTTGAAAGGACTTAACAGTAAAGCGCTGTTAACGTTCGAATCTGGTGGCGGCTCGGCTAAAAAAAAGCCCATCTTTTCAAGCACAAGCAATTTTTTTTTCTTGTTGTTGTTTCGTTTGGGACATTATATTTTTTATCTCCATATTTTTTTTTTTAAATTCTTCTATCAGCCGTGCATTTTGATGTGAATCATTGTGGGTTGAAAAAATACTCAACAATTATGAATAAAACATGATAATTGATTCGACAAAATCTTGCAGCACTGTGGGGAATGAATTCAACATCATGATGGTTCAAGAACCGATTATAGTTAGAGGGTAGATCATGTGTAATTTACAGTAATATTACTTGGATTGAAAGTACAATTATTTTGTTACAGTGAGTAAATTTTGAACACGGAGGTCAAGTGTCAAAAAATTCACCAAGTCTTTATTATACTGGTATCGATACTTGATCTTGATGGGTCGCAGCTGATGATTTTAATTTCAATGAAATATAATTATAATTATTGCAATGTATTGTTTATCTATTGTTCTGATAAATGTGCAAGATTGGATTAATTCGAATTGATCATCGACGTAAAATATCGAGATCTAACATACGTATTACACTTATCATAATAACCCGCCTAGCTATATATAGCATGTGGTATATAATGAATTTATCGATCGATATATCCATTGTCATAACACCAACCCAGCTAGGCTTGTGTTTGTCTTACTAAACTATAGATATGGATACTACAGTAACTAGTGTGGTATGGTATGGTATGCATGGTATATACTACTACCAGCGCTGTATATATGCGCATGATTATACGTTTAGGTGTACCCAGACGTACCACAGTAGTTTGTACAAGTTTGTACAATTGTATGTCCTAGAGTTAACTATTACTTGCTATAGCGCTAGATCTACCTAAATTTAACAGCGAATGTAGTAGGTGCGGCTCAAAATAGTTAGCACGCATAAGCTCTAGAGCGCTCTGATAGCTATAGGTACCTAGGTTAGAAAATTGTAGAGATATATAAATTAACTAGATATATATATATAATTAATTAACTAAGGCTAATTATAAGAAATAACATGCATAAAAATAAACATACAAATCATAAAAAAAAAAAGGATTAATAAACATAAATAATAAATAAATAAAGAAAACAAAAGAAAAAGCATAATTAAAACCTATCATTTTGAATTATTCCATTGATTTGCAGCTGCAGCTTTTTGTAATAATTCATTTTCCCTTCTTCTTAAAGTACCAGGATTTGGAACTAAACCAAATCTATTCATCAAAGCTAAACCTCTTTCACTAGTATTATACCATTTCATTAAAATACCAAATTCTGCATAAAATTCTAATAAAGTATTTGGTTGATAATTATTATGCAACATATGTGCCCAAAAATATTTAATTGCATCAGCTTTCATAACATCATTATTCATTTGTTCTAAAGTTCTTGGATCATGTTTTTCCATATCTTCATCATCATTATTATCATCATCACTAACAACTTCATCAGATGGCATTACAACATTTGAATTTTTATATAATCTTCTTTTATAATTAACTGCCATATTTAAAAATTCATTTAAAATTGGTGTCATTTTTTTAAATTTATCCATTGCTTGTTCCATATCACGAATTTTTTCAGCTGGTAAAATACCATCTCTTCTATTACCATGTAAATGACTTGCAACTTCACCTGGTCTTAAAATATGTGCTGCAGGGATTCTTTCATAATGATTAGCTGATGATGCACCAATATTTGCAGAATTTGGATGTCTTAATGGGACATCACTTAAATAATAACCTTGAGTACCAATATTATAAGGAATTGGGAACGATTGAGGAGCATTAGTATAAGTTGCAACATAAATTGATGGATTGTTTCCTGATGCTGATGGTTGTTGTTGACCTTGTTGTTTAGTAGGAGTTGGTGTATTATTTGAATTTTGAACTTGTTGTTGTACTGGCATTGCTGGGCTTGGAACTGGTGGTGATGCTGCTGATGATGCAAGATTCTCATTTCCTTTGGCTGTTTTCATTGCCATTAATCTATTTATAATATCTTGTTTAACAAATTTTCTTAATTCATCACCTTCTAAGTTTTCAGGATAAGTGAAATTAAATTCATTATTATTATTATTTTCATTTGATTCTTGTAAAGGTACTGAGGTTTGTAGTGGTTGAGGAACATTTTGATTATTGAGTGAAATATCATCTTGGTCCATTAATTGTAATCCATTTAAATTTGATTGATTTGTTGCATCTGAACTGGATTGACCATCAGTTTGTTGTGGTAAATTAAGCTGTTCTTGTATTGGTTGTACTGGTTGTGATGGTAATACTGGTTGTTGTTGTTGTTGAGATTGTGGGGTAACTGTATTTGAAGTAGTTGTTGCTGCAAGCCCTGGCGAATTATCAATACTCCCATTCAAACATCTTTCATAATTCTCAGCAATATCTTTTGGTAATTTTTCATTTGAAAATGATTTTAAAATTTGATTTTTTCTTGAAATTTCCAATTCATCTTTAATAATTGGTTCAAATCTTCTAAAAATTTTTGCAATAATTTTTTTATCATTTTGAAAAACTTCTGAAAATAAATTATCAATAACTTCTGGTTGTGAAAATAATTCTGCATAAGGTTCTAATTCTCTATTTGTCATTGTTGGACTTTTTGCAAAAAAATCTTTAAAAAGATCTACTGGTCTAAGTTTAACTCGTTTCATAACCGCATAAATAAATTCTAAATCAACTAAAGTAGCTTCATCATTAATATGAAATTTACCAGTATTAGTTTTTCTTCTTTTATTATGTTTTGATTCATAATCTCTTTCTTGTAGTTTATTTTTCTTAATTTCTTTTCTTGTTTCTTTTAAACAATTAGCTAAATCTTGACCAGGTTTAGAACTGGCTTTAAAAATTGAAAGACTTCCTTGACCTTTCTTTGGAGGAGCACCCATTATTATTATTATTATTTTTTGATGTTTATTGAGAATGGAGGGAAAAAAAAAAGTGGGAAAAAAAAAAAATTTGGAGTAAAAAGTGGGAAAAAAATGCAGGCCCCGCTCTATATAATGATTGTAAGAATTCAAATAATTGTCATAGTGCTTTAAGCTGTTGGAACTGGGTATAAAAGTAGCCTACAGCGGTAGGAGAAGGCACCTAGTCAGGGCCGATGTTAATTAAACCGATTATGAACCTATCAAATTTTAAAACACCCTCAAAAATGTAAATACGCACCCAGTTTCCTCCACTTATACAATATCAAATATAGACTACATTGGACATTTTTATTTGTTGAATATAAATAATACATTATTATACAGATAATTTACATATGTATATATAACTGGTAGGTTTTAACATCTATTCTGGTGAAAATTTGGCTTGTAAATTTTGAACAGTTTCTTCTAATTTATCACCAGACATTAACATTAAATGACCAGTAGTTTGAACACCGGCATTATAAAAAGCCCTCTTAGAATCTGATGAAACTTCTTTAGTAAAAGCAAAATGACAATTATATAAACAAGTTTCATGAATAACTGGGTCTTCAACATGGAAATAAAATGTTTCTTTTGGATTTGTAAATCTATTTTTTTTCAATGGTCTTCTTTCTTCTTTATCTAATTCAGATTCTTCTTCTGTATAAGATTTTGAAACAATTAAATAATAATCATATTCTTTACCACCTGTTTCTTTAACATGTTCATTATATAAATTCCATAATGGTGGTGAAATTTCAACTGGCATATTAATAAATCTTTCAGCTAAAATCAAACCAACTTTATCTTTTGAACTACTACTTAGAATTTGTCGTAATTTTCTTGTAAATTCTGGATCTTTATTAGTTTTTTGAACATAATAATTAATTAATGCTTTCATTTCTGGTTTTTCCTATAATAATGTTAGTACATGTTTACTATATGCAATGCATCGTGCGGCTCAATTCTTTTTTTTTTTTTTTTTTTGATTTAACTTACCTTATTTGATGATAAATCTAAGACTGAGAAAATAGCATATGGATCAGCATTTTCACCTTCATCAACTTTAATTGTAGTACCATAATGTTTTTTTGTATCTAAAACCATATCAGCAAAAAATGATAAATTGAAATTTTCTTGATCTGAATCAAATAAATTTCTTAATAAATTTTTAACTGCATGAAAATCAATTTCAACTGGATCTTTAAATTCGAAATCAACATTAACAATTTCTCCTGTGACATCTTCTTGTTCTTCTTCTTCACCTTCTGATTCGTGATCTGATAAATTCTTTCTTTTTTCTGCACTCATTTTTTTGTCTATATTTATTTTGAAAAATTTCTAGTTGTGAAAAAAAAAAAAAAAAAAAAAAAATTAATGATGAAAAAAATTTTGTCCCAAAGATATACTATCGCGTTGAGAAGCGCTTATCAAGAGCAAAAAAAACTACCTTACTTAATTTTTTGACTTTTAATATATAAAAGATGTTGGTTAATTATGGCAGTAGTAGTGAAAGTGAGAATGAAGAAGATCCTAATCAAATTAACCAAATACAACTAGTTAATCCAGCACCGAAAGTTACAAATCTAAGTCTTGTTAAAACTGATGATATTAATAACAATACAACTGGTCCTCAACTTGGACCATCAAATCCATTTGAAAATACCAAGAAAAGAAAATTCATGGCTGGTGAGTCAGAAAAACAAGCTTATAGTGATGCAGCATTTAAATTACAACATAGAAATTATGAAATGATGGGTTATTCAAAGAGTATTGATGGTAATAGTTATGTTGGTGATTTAGAAAAAGCATTTAATAATAATGGTAAAGAATTATCAGATTTAAGATTGAATAAAAAAGATTTAAAAAATATAAAAAGTAAAAGGCAAAAGAAAGGTGATGTTGGTAAAATAGATGGAGCAGATGCTTATAAAGGACCATGGGCAAAATATGATGATACATCATCATCTAACGAAGAGGATGAGGAACATAAAGAGGAAGATGAAGAAAAAAATGAAGAAAATATTAATGATATTATTGCACCGCCTGAGATTAGCAACAGTGATGATGAAAAAGATGAACAACAGCAAGATGTCGATTTTGGAGAATTTACTGAATTTGTTGGTACTAATGAAGTTGATTATTTAGGAAGAACTTATATGCATGTTCCACAAGATTTGGGTATTAAATTAACAAAAGAATCATTATTATCAGAATGGCATATTCCAAAGAAAAAACTTTTTAGTTTCAGTGGGCATAAAGGAGGTGTTAGTAAAATTTGTCTTTTCCCAAATAGTCATCATTTATTATTATCAGGTGGTAATGATAATCAAATCAAATTATGGGATATGTATCATGATAATGAATTATTAAGAATTTTCAAAGGACATTCTAAACCTATTAAAGATTTAGCATTTAATCCAGCAGGTACACAATTTTTAAGTTCTGGTTTAGATAAATATATTAAACTTTGGGATACAGAAACTGGTGAATGTGTAAATAAATGGAAATTAAATGGAGTTGCAAACTGTATATTATTTAATCCATTACAACCTGAATTATTTTTAGTTGGTTGTTCAGATAATACAATTTTACAGTTTGATGTTTTAAAACAAGAAGTTCAACAAGAATATAATCATCATTTAGGTTCAGTTCGATCATTAATATTTTTAAACTTTGAACAAAATAGTCGATTCGTTTCTTCAAGTAACGATAAATCTATTCGAGTTTGGGAATGGGGGACACCAAATCCAATAAAATTTATATCTGAACCAGGACAATTAATTGTTAGTAATCTAATATTACATCCATCATTAGATAGATTTGCTGCATTACAAGTTGATGAAAAAATCATTGTTTATAATTCTGGTGAAAGAGTTAAATTAAATAAAAAAAAGAAATATTATGGTTTACCAGCAGAAGATAATAAAACAAAAAAACATCAATTATTAAAATATGATGTTAGAATGGAAATTTCACCAGATAAAAGATTTTTATTATGTGGTGATGGTGAAGGAAATGTTGCAATATGGGATTGGAAAAAAACAAATTTAATTACAAAAATTAAATCTCATAATAGACCATGTGTTGGTGTATTAACTCATGGACATGAAAATAAGTTTATTACTTGTGGATTAGATTCTTTAATTCATGTTTGGGGTTCATAAAAATTAAACCTTTTGACTTATTGGTAAAGTGTTTCAAAAGAAGACCAAAAAAAAAAAAAAAAAAATACGATGAGCAAGCTGTTTCATTTAAGTTTTGCATTTTTTTTGCTTTAACGGGTTACACCGTTAGCGATCTCACCGTCTTTTTTATTATAGTCTAAATATCCGAGATATGAAACTGTTTACTTTACTTTAATTTGTTTATAATAATCTATATTTATTTATTTTATTTTTTCATTTTCCTAGGTACTTTAGTACTGGAGTACTTTTCATTGTAGTTTAATTAATTAATTTCGTGTAATAAAAAATAACCCAACACAGGGGAGATCGATAGCACGCGAGAAGTTCTGTGCGGCTCATAATTTGCATCTAAGGTACTTTTCATGCATTGCAACTTGAGCAATACATACATATTTTGTATACCTACAATATAATACATCAATGCCATGGGTACATAAATACAAGAAAAATAAACATAAATAATTGTACCTAAATAAACCCATACTATCATAAATTTTTGGTATATTTTAAAACCCACCCATGTCATTTGTTCTTTTCTTTAAATTCAGATTATTATCATAAGATGATACTGGTATTCAGCAGAACACGATTAAATCTCTTTTCCCCCAATTTTCAAAAGAAAGAAAAAAAAACTTTAAACTTTATTTTTGTTTTTCACCCTTTATCCAAAGATCTCTTTTACAGTCGGACAGCGCCCCAAAAAACTAACTTTCTTTTCTCTCTTGTTAGCCAATTAAAGTTTTTATAGATTTTTCTTAGCATAACTTAACTCCCCTTTTTTTTTGGGATTCTTATTTCTAATTGTTTCAAGAATAAAGCCGTGAAATAAAATACTGGTAAGAGATTTTTATTTTAATACCATCATCTGCAGTTCCTAGGCTCTTTGAATTAAAAGAAAAAAATTTATAATTCATTTTTGAAACTAAGAACATACATACATCTATATTACATAATTTTTTTTAAAAAAAAATTTCTAAAATTAATGATAAGAAATGTAATAAATAACTTCCAAGAATTTTTGTAATTTCTTTTACAAACAAAAAAAAAAGCTTAGCTTTCTTCCTATTATAAGTTACATATTGTAATATAATGAAGAGGGGTGCACATGGAACAAATAATGTATTATATTATGTATGCAACTCATCTCAAATAAGAAACCCTTAATTAATTAATTCTTTTAATATAGAAAAGAAATATCGCGTTTTTTTTTTCTCCTCTCTCTCTCTCTCTTTCTTTCTTCCTTCCTTTCTTTTATTATTTATT
The DNA here is from genome assembly GCA_030564325.1 of Blastobotrys capitulatus. Lineage (NCBI taxonomy): Eukaryota > Fungi > Ascomycota > Dipodascomycetes > Dipodascales > Trichomonascaceae > Blastobotrys > Blastobotrys capitulatus. The sequence goes on from JAJLUL010000003.1 coordinate 268,122, forward strand.
TATTTTTTTTTTTTAATATCCAAAAAATTATCATAGAATATAGAGATAGTTCTGGATTAAAATAAAATAAAATAAAATAAAATAAAATAAAATGGAAAAATCTAAACTACCTGATATACCAACTGAAATTATATTACAAATTGTTGATTCTTTTGACATTAAAGATTTGGAAAACTTTCAATTAACATCAAAAAGATTCTATTTATTAAGTAGACGAAGATTATGGTCAAAAGTTCGAATTATATCAAATAGAAAACGATCAAAAAAAATCAACAATCATTATAGTAGTAGTGATGATAGTAGTTCAGAGAGTGATGAAGATGATGAAGAAGATGAAGATGAAGAAAATAACGATTATGATGACGAAGAAGAAGTTGATTTATTTGATGAATTTGATGATGATGAATATAAAACGATTACACTTCGAAATATACGAAATTTTAAAAAATCATTACAAAAAGGATTAATTGATTATAAATGGATTAAAGAAATTGAATTTCTTATAACAATAAAATCAAATTTAAAATTATGGAAACATCCTTTTAAAAATTTATCAACTAAAATAAATAATCAATTAATATCATGGTTTATGGTAAAAATGGCACCAAATTTTAATTTTGAAAATTTTAGATTAATTGTAAAAACAGCAACACCAATTCAACAACAAATTAAAAAAAGAAGAAGTATTGAAATAACAAATAATAATAAAAATAATCCAACAAATTCTAATATGATTTGGGGTTCAGCTGCAAGACCAGCTCCAAGAGCATTATTAACAAATCCTTTTGGAAATTTAAAAAATGTTGAATTAAGTTTTTGGCAACCTCATGAACAATTTGATAGAACAAATTTTATTATATTACCACCAACAATTGAAACTTTTTGTTTATCACAACATAGTAGATTATATGCATGTTTATTAAAAGAAGCATTTTCAAATTGTCCAAAATTATATAAATTATATATTGAATGTGCATTTATAAAATTTACAGAAATTGATGATAATAATAGAGATATTATAAATTGGGTACCAGAAACTGTTAAAGATTTATCAATTGTTACAAGAAATAAAAGAGTTTTTTTCAGAAGACCATTTCCAACACCAGAAATTGCAATTAATCATGTTAGAAGATTTGGGAAATCATTAAATAATCATCAATTATTAGATGATAATTATTATTTCCCAATGGCAACTCATTTGGATGTTATAAATTTAACTTGTCAATCATTTGATTTATTAAGAAGATTTGATTATAAAATTTATTATCCAAGATTAAAATTTTTAAGATTAGAAAATATTCGACATGAATATATTCTTATATTACAAGAATTACCAGCAATTGAATATTTGACAATAATTGATCCTGGTAAATCTAATCCAACAGCAGAGTCTTTAATTGAAATGGTTCATTTTATAAATGAAAATTGTTTAAATTTAAAACAATTATTTTTAGATTTGGTACCATTTGATAAAGTTGCTGATAGTTTAACAAAAACTCCAAGTTTTATTCCAAGAATGATATTTTATGTTGGAACTTTTGAAGAACATAATAGATTTCATAATTGTAAATGTTTAAAAGATTGGAAAAAACAAGATTTAAAAGTTTTTAATGATGGATTTGGGAAATTAAAAAGACCATTTATCTACAAATATAATAAAAAAAAAGAAACATAGTAAAAATAATTTAAGATTAATATATATATATATAAATTTTTTCTAAGCATAAAAAGAAACACTCTTACTCTTTCTTGCTTGAACTTCACCAATAGCTTCTACAAAATCTTCATGTGTAATTTTATTTTTACCAGTTCTTAATGCAATCATACCAGCTTCAACAGCAACTGCTTTTAATTGTGCACCATTAAATTCATCAGTTGATCTTGCTAATTCACTCCAATTAATTGCACCATCATCAGTTGCCATTTGTCTTGAATGAATTTGTAAAATTCCTGCTCTTGATTCTTCATTTGGTAAAGGAAATTCAATTTTTCTATCTAATCGACCAGATCTTAATAATGCAGGATCTAAAGTATCAACTCGATTAGTTGCTGCCAAAACTTTAACTCTATCATCAGAACCAAACCCATCTAATTGATTTAATAATTCCAACATTGTTCTTTGAACTTCTCTATCACCAGATTTTTCTGAATCAAAACGTTTTGTACCAATAGCATCCAATTCATCAATAAAAATAATTGTTGGAGCTTTTTCTTTTGCTAAAGCAAATGCATCTCTAACTAATTTTGCACCATCACCAATAAACATTTGAACTAATTGTGGTGCTGCTAATTTTAAAAATGTTGCATTAGTTTGTGCTGCACATGCTCTTGCTAATAAAGTTTTACCAGTCCCTGGTGGACCATACATTAATGCACCTTTTGGAGGTTTAATACCCATAGTTTTAAATTTATCAGCTTGTCTCATTGGAGCAACAACTGCTTCATCTAATTCTTCAATTTGTTTATCTAAACCACCAATATCTGAATAAGTTTCTGTTGGTTTTTCATCAACTTCCATTGCTTTAACTCTACTATCATATTCTGCTGGTAATGTATCTAAAACTAAATAAGAATCTTTATTAACCCCAATTAAATCACCTGGTTTTAATGTTTCATGATCAACTAATCCAATTAATGGTAAATATACAGTTTGACGTGTTGATGTTTTAATAACTGCTGATTTACCAACTCTTGTGGCGTCTAAATGAACATTTGCACCTTCTTCTGTTGCTTCTGCTTCCATATCTAATAATTCTACCACATTACCAACTAAATAAGGTAATTGTCTATTATTATTAATTTTCTCTTGATTATCTTTAATTCTTTCATTCATTGTATTTTGTTCATGAGTTAATCGTTGATATTCTGATCGCATAACTTTAATATCATTTTCTAATAATTTAGCTCGATTCATAATATCTGATACTGAACCATTTAAAATATCTTCATCCAATTGTTCATCGACATTCATTGGTTCATCTTTAGCCAGATCTTCTAACGTTGACATTGTTTAATTTATATTATTTTTTTTTATTGTTTGGTGATTTAAAGTTGTAAAAAAATAAGTAAGAAAAGAGAGAGAAAAAAAAAAAGATGCGTGTAGAAAGAAACTTTTGTTGGTGTTTTTTTTTTTTTTTTTCTCGTTAATTGGGATCAAAATTTTGATGCACTAGTTATTATTATAGTTTTTTGTGGCAATTTAATTTTTTTGTATTACATAATGTGGTCGGAGAACCGAGAAATAAAAATCGCCGGGTAACTGATTAATCAGCGAAAAAATATATACAGTATATATAAAATAAAATTTCAAGCCACAAATAATTTGATTTATTGACCAAAATATAACTATTATCATGGCATTATTTAAAAAAAGAAAAGTAAAAACAGATCAAGCTAAACGTAAATTAGAAGAAAAAGAAGAAGAGAATAATGAAGAAGTGATAATACAACCAAAAAAACAACAAAAAGTAGATCAAGATAATACAAGTAATAAAAAGAAAGAAAAAGATATTAATTCAACATATTCAGATCATAGTCATTCAAATAAATTAACTGAAAATGATGATGATGTTACAAAGAAAAAAGCATATGGACCTGCAAAAACAGATAGTATTAGAATTACAACAATTATAGATTATCAACCAGATGTTTGTAAAGATTATAAACAAACTGGATATTGTGGATTTGGAGATTCATGTAAATTTTTACATGCAAGAGAAGATTATGCAGCAGGTTGGAAAATAGATAAAGAATGGGAAGAGAAACAAAATTCTAATAAAACTGGATCTAATGAAACTAATGATACTAAAAAAGAGATTGAAGAAGAACAAATTCCTTTTAAATGTGTTTTGTGTAAAGATGATTATAAAAATCCAATTGTTACACAATGTAATCATCATTTTTGTGAAAAATGTTATATGAAACGATATAGAACAAAACCATCATGTTTTATTTGTAAAAAAGATACACATGGAGTTGTTAAACCGGCTAAAAAATTAAAAGAACTATTAGCATCAAGATCAAAAGATTAAAAAGGATCAAAAAGGACAAAAAGGAAAATAAAATTACAACTTTCTTTATTACTTCTTTTAAAAAAAAAAAAAAACATTAACTACTAGCTTTCCACAATGTCTTCTTTTTTCCAGCTTGTTTTCTTAAAACTTCAACACCACCTTTACCACCACCAAATGATAAAACAACATTTTCTTCTAATTGTGCAGTAATACCATTTGCTTTTCTATATTCACGTCGAGCTGCAATAATTTCGCGAGCAAACGCGTGACGTTCCATATGTGATTTAACTATTAGATTTGGATGTTCACAAATATGTTTAACTAAATAAAATGGCATTTTTAATAAAACATTTTTAAAATTTGGATCAATTGGTCTTAAAGATGCATTAAAATTACCCAAAATATAATCAATTAAAATTTGAACCAAATTATTGGTATATGGTGGATATGGTCCAGTATAATCTAAACCAATATCTTCATAATTAGTTGTATTATTATTATTATTATTTGTAGTAGTATTATTATTGTTAGAATCGTTAGTATTAATGATTGGTTTTGAAGTAGCAAATTCAAAAATTTCTTCAAAATTATCTTTTAATTTTGATAAAATAACTTGATAACCTTGACTCGAAACATTATCAATTGCTAATAAATATCCACTTGCTAATAATCCTTTAGCAGTTTCAAAATTACATTGACTTAAATCTAATTGATGACCATATAAAGTCGCTAGAGCCATTGATAAACTCATTGATGTAATATTAGTATCATCAGTTGACATGTTGATATGATAAGGTGGTGATTGATTAGATGCTGATAAATATCTATACAAAACTGGTGATCTTGAAGCAAATAAAGCATGTAATCTTAATGATTGAACTGGAGAAACATTTAAAAAAGTATCAACCCATGCAGTATGAATAAACCCCACATTATAAACATAAGATGCCAAATCGAATTCATTGGTATTAATTCCATTTAATTGTACGTTATTAGTTGGATTAGGTGTTGATGTTGAGTTAGTATTGGTATTGCTATTAATTGGTTGAGGTGGTTGTTGATGATGATTAACAAATGGTGGTGGTGGAGGCATTGGATGTGGTACTGGTTGGATCATTGGTGGTGGAACTGGAATACCTTGATCAGTCATACCCGGAGGAGGAGGTGGTGGACCTGACATTTATTCTTTTTTTATTTTTTTTCTTTTCTAATATTTTAATTTATTGATTAATAAAACAACTATTGTTGTTTTGTTTAGTTAATTGAAAAAAAAAAATAATAAAAGAGTTGGTTGGTGAAAAAAAAAAAAAAAAAAAATTGTTGAAAAAATTGGTGAAAATTTAAACTTTTTTTTTTCAGTGATGTAAGAAAATATAATAGTCTCTAACCACAAATTTTATTACTATTATTAAGCGTGCTTAAGTTAGGTCGATCCCAATACTTAATTATCGCCTCATTAAAATATCTAAAAGCACTACTTATTTTTTTGGAACAAACACGGCTAGCTAGCTAGTCATCTACCAGTAGGTCTAGTAATACTGTTTTTTTTTACACAGCTTTTTTTTATGCATTGTTAATGTACAAAAAGTTGGTATACACTAGTACAACTAGAGCCTTAATGTTGTTGAGCAATACTAGGTAGTCTGCAAACTACAATTGATAGGGTTTATACATAGCAGTAACTACTATCATAATCAAGTTCTAATAGTATTCCAATTGACAATTTTTTTACAGTTATTATCAACTAGTTAGTCTACTTTCATTGAAATGCTTCTTGTACGTGATTTGGTATCTCTAAATGATAATTTATATTAATGCGTGATATAAAAAAAATAATTGTTTAAATATGAATAAGTTAAATTAAATAATGATTTTGTTCTCGTTTAATAATTAATGAGCCATTGGTTCACCAGATTTTTTCAACTCTTCTCTATAAATATCGTTAGTAATTTTTTTAAATAATAATTAGTTCAACATACCTTAATTTTTGAGCGAAATTTTCATCTGCATCATCATCATCCCATTGTTCTTCCCATAAATGATCTTGTCCATTATTTGATGTAACTTCAGTTTCATTATCTTTCCAATCTAAAATAAAACAATTGTTAGTCTTTTTCATTCATAAAATTATTAATCAAAACTTACCTTCTACTGGGAAATCTTCAAATTCATCATCTTCTTCTAAAGAAACTAAAGTCTTCTTTTCGTTATTACTTTCTGTTGACATTATATTTATAATCTATTATATTTGCGTGTGGCGATTTGAAGAAAATAATAAAAAGTGAGATCAAAAAAAAATGTCCACAGCAAAAACTCAAAAAATTGGGATCGGAACCTTATCCCAGCATGAACTAACCCCCGATCTACTCAAGCAGTACTAACCACCTTCAGCACGGCTTTTACCAAAAAATCACTAATAAAAAGTTCAAAAATCATACAAAATAAATTTTTTTTTGTCTCAAAAAAATTTCGAGATTTTCAAAAAGGTAAGAAACTACAGTAGTACGCATAAAATTTTTTTTCAAGCATTAATTTTTTTTTTTTTTTTCATCTTTTTTATTTTTTTCAATTGAAAGAATTAGTTCAAAGAACAACATAATAGCATTTAAAAAAAAATGAAGTATAGTGTGGTTGATGACCCACCACGATACATTAAAGGTATCGATTTTGGTGTGTTATCTCCGCAAGATATTATTAAAGCATCAGAGGTTGAAGTTGCTTCAAGAGAATTATATGATCTAAGTCAAGGTCGAATTCCAAAAGCTCATGGGGCAATTGATAGAAGAATGGTAAGTATTTTACTAAAATCTTAAATTAAGAATTAAACTAACAAAAACTTTTTTTATTATTTAGGGGGTTAGTAATAATTTTAGTGAATGTGATACATGTCATGGTAAATTAGCAACTTGTAATGGTCATTTTGGTTATATTAAATTAGCATTACCAGTATTTCATGTTGGTTATTTTAAACAAATTATTTCAATTTTACAATGTATTTGTAAAGAATGTTCACGAATTTTATTAGATGAAGAAACAAGAAGAAAATATTTAAATGAATTAAGAAGACCAGAATTAGATAATTTAAGAAGAATGAATTTATTAAAAAAAATTATTGATCAATGTAAAAAACAAAGAAAATGTTTACATTGTAATAGTATTAATGGTGTTGTTAAAAAAGCAGGTTCATTAAAAATTATTCATGATAAATTTAGATATATTAGTAAAAAAGGTGATGATCAAAAAGATGATTTTGATAATAGTTTTGCTGAAGCAAAATCAACAAATCCTGATTTGGAAAAATTTTTAAAAAGAGCAATGGATGATATGAATCCTTTAAAAGTTTTAAATTTATTTAGAGAAATTTTACCATCAGATTGTCAATTATTAGGTATGGATCCTGGTAAAGGTAGACCTGAAATGTATTTATGGACTTATGTTCCTGCACCACCTGTTTGTATTAGACCATCTGTTCAACAAGATACTGCAACAAATGAAGATGATTTAACTGTTAAATTAACTGAAGTTGTTTTCACAAGTTGTCAAATTCGTGCAGCTGTTGAAAAAGGTGTTGCATTACCAAATATTATGGAATTATGGGATTATATGCAATTAACTTTAGCTGTTTATATTAATGCTGATACACCATCATCACCTGGGATGCCACCTCCAAAACCAATTAGAGGTTTATGTCAAAGATTAAAAGGTAAACAAGGTCGTTTTAGAGGTAATTTATCTGGTAAACGAGTTGATTTTTCTGGTAGAACAGTTATTTCACCAGATCCAAATTTAAGAGTTGATGAAGTTGCAGTTCCTGATAGAGTTGCAAAAATTTTAACATATCCTGAAAAAGTTACAAGATATAATAAAGAAAAAATGAAAAATTTAGTAATGAATGGTGCATTAAAATATCCTGGTGCAAATTATGTTATAAAAGGTGATCAACCAGATTTTAGATTAAATCTTAGATTTGGTAGAAAAAATGATATTGCAAATAATTTACAAATTGGTGATATTGTTGAAAGACATTTAGAAGATGGTGATATTGTTTTATTTAATCGTCAACCTTCATTACATAGATTATCAATTTTATCACATTATGCAAAAATTCGACCTTGGAGAACTTTTAGATTAAATGAATGTGTTTGTACTCCTTATAATGCAGATTTTGATGGTGATGAAATGAATTTACATGTTCCACAAACTGAAGAAGCAAGAGCTGAAGCTATTTCATTAATGGGTGTTAAACATAATTTAGTTACTCCACAATCTGGTGAACCAATTATTGCTGCAACACAAGATTTTATTACTGGTAGTTATTTAATTTCAAAAAAAGATGCATTTTTTGATAGAGGTGCATTTTGTGAATTATTAGCAATGATGTGTGATGGTGATTTACAATTTGATTTACCTCCACCTGCTATTTGGAAACCAAGACAATTATGGACTGGTAAACAAATTTTTTCATTATTAATTAAACCAAATAAACAAAGTCCAATTGTTATTAATTTAGAAGCTAAAAATAAAACTTTCCATCCACCACCAAAAGGTTTCCCACCTGAAATGTCACCAAATGATGGTTATTTAGTTATTAGAGGTTCAGAAGTTATATGTGGTGCAATGGATAAATCTACATTAGGTGATGGTAAAAAACATTCTGTATTCTTTAATATTTTAAGAGATTATGGACCAGATCATGCAGCAATTGCAATGAATAGAATGGCAAAAATGTGTGCAAGATTTTTAGGTAATAGAGGATTTTCAATTGGTATTAATGATGTTACACCAGGTGCTGCTTTAAGAGCTCAAAAAGATGATTTAGTTGAAGCTGCTTATGATAAATGTAATCATTTAATTGAATTATTAAGACAAGGAAAATTAGAAACTCAACCTGGTTGTAATGAAGAACAAACATTAGAAAGTAAAATTTCTGGTATTTTATCAAAAGTTAGAGAAGAATTAGGTGAAGTTTGTTTAAGAGGATTAGAAAAATCAAATGCTCCATTAATTATGGGTTTATGTGGTTCAAAAGGTTCTTTAATTAATATTTCTCAAATGGTTTCAGCAGTTGGTCAACAAATTATTAGTGGTTCTCGTGTTCCTGATGGATTTCAAGATCGTTCATTACCTCATTTTCCTAAATTTTCTAAATCACCTCCTGCTAAAGGTTTTGTTAGAAATAGTTTTTTCTCTGGTTTAACTCCACCAGAATTTTTATTTCATGCTATTTCAGGTCGTGAAGGTTTAGTTGATACTGCTGTTAAAACTGCTGATACTGGTTATGCATCTCGTCGTTTAATGAAATCTTTAGAAGATTTATCATCACAATATGATAATACTGTTAGAACTTCTGCAAGTAATATTGTTCAATTTCATTATGGTGGTGATGGTTTAGATCCTTTTGATATGGAAGGTGATGGTGTTCCAATTAATTTTATAAAAACTTGGAATCATTCTGTAAATTTAACTTTTAATCATAATGATGTTGGATTAAAACCACATGAAATTTTAGAATTAATGGAAACTATTATTAAACCATTAGAAGATAAATTAGAAAGAAGAGATAATTTAGGTAATTTAATTACAAATGATGAAGATGATCAAGCTGATGCATTTGTTGATGAATTTGATCCTCAAAGAGGTTTTTATAGATCTGTTAGAGAATTTGTTTATTCAAAGGCAAAAGCATTAGCAGATGTTAGAAAAAGAAAAAATATGTTAATGTTAATGGAAAAACCTGAAGGTGAAGAATATGAAGATATTGATTTTGATGAATTAATTTCAAAAGATAAAAAAATTGCAGTTAATCAAGTTATTAAAATTTCTAAAAAATTAGTTAAAGAATTTTTAAGACAATGTTTAAAAAAATATGAAAAAGCAAAAGTTGAACCTGGTACAGCAGTTGGTGCAATTGGTGCCCAATCTATTGGTGAACCTGGTACACAAATGACATTAAAAACATTTCATTTTGCTGGTGTTGCAAGTATGAATGTTACATTAGGGGTTCCTCGTATTAAAGAAATTATTAATGCAAGTAAAACTATTAGTACACCAATTATTACAGCAGTTTTACAAAATGATGATGATGAAAGAGTTGCAAGAATGATTAAAGGTAGAATTGAAAAAACTTTATTAAAAGATGTTGTTTTATATGTTGAAGATGTTTTTATGGAACATAATGCATATATTGGAATGAAAATTGATTGGAAAACTATTGATAGATTAAGATTAGAAATTTCAATTGATGAAATTGCAACAGCAATTTCAAAAGCACCAAAATTAAAAATTAATTCTGGTGATGTTAGAATTGTTGGTGAAGATAAAATTCAAGTTGCTGTTATTCCACAAGCTCCTGGTACTGGTAAAAATGCAACAGCAATTGAAAATGAAATGTATTATAGATCTCAAATGTTAAGAAGACAATTACCGAATATTGTTGTTAAAGGTTTCCCAAATATTGCAAGAGCTGTTATTAATATTAAAGAAAAAGATAATAAAAAAGAATTATTAGTTGAAGGTTATGGTTTAAAAGATGTTATGACAACTGATGGGATTGTTGGATGGGCAACAACAACAAATCATGTTTTGGAAAATTATGAAGTTTTAGGGATTGAAGCTGCAAGAGCTAGTATTATTAATGAAATTGATACAACAATGAGTTCTCATGGTATGTCTGTTGATCCTCGTCATTTCCAATTATTAGGTGATGTTATGACTTTTAAAGGTGAAGTTTTGGGTATTACAAGATTTGGTTTAGCAAAAATGAGAGACTCTGTTTTACAATTAGCATCTTTTGAAAAAACAACTGATCATTTATTTGATGCTGCATTTTATATGAAGAGTGATTCAATTGATGGTGTATCAGAATGTATTATTTTAGGTCAACCAATGGGTATTGGTACTGGTGCATTTAAAGTTGTTAGACCATTAGAAAAATCTAATAATTTAATGAGTAAGAAAACTTTTTTTGAAGATTTATGGAATGAATTAAGTGGTGAAACAGAAAAAAATGGTGTGGTTAAAAAAGATAGTGATGGTGATGATATGATGCAATACTTGAACTAGTTTTTTTTGTTATGATTGTTATATATATATGTATTACTAATAAAGACTTTACTTTTTTTTTTTTTAATTACTAGAAAAAGCTGGAATCATATTCCATGGTCCATTTAATGACCGGCAATCATGATTTTCACAATAATCATGTTCAATAGCATATTCTTCTAAATCATTTGATTCACAATACATTGGAATAGAATACCATGCAGATGGATACATGTATTTAAAAGGATCAAAAATTGGATATTTTTGATATTTAACATTTTTATCTTTATTTCTTGCATCAGGAATACCATGTTTATTTGGAATTGGAATTGGTGGTACTAAACCTTCTTCTGGTGTTAAATCTTCATTATTATGGTTAATATTTCCAAATTCCAATTCATCATTAGTTAAATCTTGAACCATTAAACTTGTTGAAAAAAAATTATCTAAATAATAAGCAGCAGGCCAACCTAATTCATCACTTTTTAATCCAATTCTACCACCAGTATGTTTATAAGGATGTAATTTTAAAAAATGATTGGCATGTTTTGGCCATTTTTCATTACCAAAATATTCAATACTATGAAATTGATGATCTAAACTTGTAACTTGAATAACTTCTCTTTTAGTTGGAATAAAATGACCTTGATCATTTCGTTGTGGATAAACAATTGGACCTCCAACATTAAATAATTGATCATGCCATTCTGTAAAAGATGGTGTACCAATAGCTGGTTGTCCAACGGTAACTAATAATGGATGAAATGTTAATAATTTTAATGTAACTGCAATTAATTGAGCAATTCCACCTCCAACATTATGACCAGCAACAAATAATGAATATTGAGGATATTTTTTAATTGCATCTGATAATGGTTGTCTAACAATTGACCAAACTTTTGAATAAGCATCATAAATAACTTTATCAACTTTACAATCTGGATCATTACAAACTGGTTTATTATCATATTCTGGAATAATTAATTCTTGTGGATCATGATTTAATTGTGAATATTTACCATATCTCATAAACCCTCTTGTTACTAATACAACTCTTTCAGATTGATGATCAATTGCAATCATCCCCCATGTATTACCAATAACTGGTGTATTATCAACCCAAGTTTTTAAAATTTCCATTCTTGGGAAATTTTCACAAAACATTTTACATTTTGGTTGTTGAATTGATTCAGTTGTTGGTAAAATATAATCATTAGTTTCAATTTTTTTTTCTTTTTTAGTTGTTGTATTTGTAAAAGTATTATTATTAATATTATTATATTCATGTTTATTTTGAATTGTAAAATCAGAATCTTTATTATTATAATCAGCAATTTGATTTTTATCTCTAATACATCCAGCAATAGCAATAAATTCTAAATAATGTTCTAATACACCATAATCAGTTGATGGAACTAGTAAATTTGGTAATGCTTGAGAAAAGACTTCTTGTCGAATTCCAACAACTAATGTAAATAAAAATGTTATCAATAATTTCATTTCTTTTAATTAAATATTGATGGATATTTTTTTATAGTCGTTGTCAAGAGGAATAATAAAAAGATGTATCATTACAGCGTCTAAAAGAATTTTTATTTAACTTTTACGTGCGGCTCGGTATAAAAAATGATGCGGCTCATTTATTCTTGTATCTAAAAATTATAAATATATACTCTAAACACAATCAATTAAAATATTAAAACAATCCCAAGTTACATATCTTTTATCAAAAGTTTCAACCATCGTATCCATTTTTGGATAATCTGGTCGTTGATTCCCATAAGTAAGATTTGTTAACTGTTTGCAATAATCATTATATCTTTGAATATCATTAATTGGTCGTTCTCTATTATCAATTGAAGCAACAACAATACCACTAAAACTTTGATAAAAATCATTATCATATAAATATTGATCATGAGGTTTAAATTTCCCAATTAATTCAAATTCTGGTACTAAATGATCATGATGTGATACTAATGATATAACTCCTGAAATAAATGATCCCATTGGATCAGTACATAAATAATCTAATCCATTAATAATTAAATCTTGATTATAATAATATCTTTCATCAAAAACATATAACATTATTCTTTCAGCATTTGAAATATTTTTTAAACCAAGATTTTTCCATGGCCAAATTAATGAAAATTCTAATTTTGATACACTTAAAACTTGACAAATTAATCCTTTACCACTTTTCACAACTTCAATATTGAATTTTTCTAAATGTAATAATTTATAATCATATTTTGAATCATTAAATTTTTCAAAACATTCTAAATAATAATTTTCATTTGATCTATATTCATCGTCTCTTTCTACTTTTCTTTCATCTTCTACTTGAGAAAAATATTTTGGATAACCAATTTGTGTTTGACAAAAAATTTCAATTGTTGAATAATAAGAATGACACATGAACCAATATAATGAAGCATACATTGGTTGAAGTTTATCCCATTTTGTATAAACTTCAAATGAACAATCACTAAAATTTAATTCTTCAGTGTTAAGTGTTGTTTTAATTAAATCGAATTTTCTACCTAAATCAATAAATACCATTGTATCTTTACCATATAAAACTAAATATGGACAATCAACACATGCTGAATAAAATAGTGATACTCTTAATTTTTCATAAAAACTTTTAGAATCCATAAATTTAAAATCTTTAGTTTTTTCAATAATAAATTTTAATTTTTCTGTTGTTGAATTATATTTATAACCTCTTGATAAATTTTTTAAATATCTCATAAATTCTGCTCCTGTTGATTCACCTTCTTTTTCAGGAAATTGTAACATTAAAAGTTGAATTGGTTTTTCTAATATTAAATAATCAACAAATCTAATTGAATATCCTTGTATTGGGAAACATGATGGATTTAATCTATTATTTTTTTGAAGAACAATTTTATTTTTATCTAATGCAACTCCTCTTTTAGTTGGGAAAACATGTGTAAGTTCAAATAATCTATAAATTCTTTTAATAGGTTCAAAATATTCAATAGCTTCATCTAATGATTCAGTTTTACTTTTGGCTTTTTTACAAAACATTTCATTAAATACCCAATCCATATTTAATGATTTAGCTCGTTCATTTAATTTCATACCTTTATTTAAAAATTCCAAATCTTTACCTGCAATATTTTGATAAAGAGGAACATTTGTATAAGCACCCCATTCATGTTGACATAATTTTGAAATTTGACCTAATCTTTCAATTGGTATTTTTAATGAAAAAAGTTTATAATTAAGTGCTGGTACTTTAACCTTATGTGGTATAGAAGATGCATCATGAAATATTATTGGAATTGGTCTTATAAAAATCAAATTAATTAATAATCTTATTTTTAAATCAGTTAATTGTTTAGATATTGGTTGAATTCTATAATCAGAGCTAAATTTTATTAATTTTTTTTCATCTGATGTTAAAAAACTATTTGCTATTAGAGTAGTTGTAGTATTATCAGAAGTATTTGTAGTTGCTGTTGGAGATATTTTTTTCAAACTAGTGGTTATTTTTCTAAGGTTTGGTGGATTAGTTTGTTTAGCGATTTTTTTTTTATGACTTAATTTTGGTCTTCCCATGATGATTAATTAAATTTATATTATACTGTATTTGAAGTGATCTTAAGCTAAATGGGTATTGGTTTTTTTTTGGTTAGTATAGTATGCTAGCGTTAATGGTTTAAATAAATATTAAGTTTTGATAAGATATATCTTGTTTTGTTTTGTTTTTGATTTATTATCTATCATGACTTTTTGGTTATTATTGTTTATAATTATTGGGAGGTATAAAAAAACAAAAGCCGCATATAGCGCGGCTGCGTTTAAACTCCATTTAGTTTACTATAGCTAGCAATAGTTTGATCTGGAATATGTGTTACATGGATTATAAGATGATAAAGCTGGTCTAATATCGAACGTTTCTGTGCATATTCACAATTAATTGATATACCAGATACTTTGGAATATAGTATACTATAAATATGGGGCGAATCATACCATCAATTAACAAACTGAAAACGAGACGTGTTTAGTATATCCTATAATTTAGAAGACTATAACAGTGTTTAGTACGATGAGATAGGTAACTTGTGTGTTTTTTTATGCCATTTCATATAATACCTTAAGTAAATTTAAATATGAATTGATCAAAATATACACTTGAGAGAGTAGTTGTACAAAATTGTTTAATCGATATCGTGCACAGAATGCCTGACGCTTAAAATGTGGAAGGTGATTATAATTAAATTAGGTTACGTACCATTAGCCGGGATTTTATTTTTTCTTAGCAGAAATGTACTAAAAAATTCTAGTAATAATACTTGTATATCATATAGAACCATTGTATTTACAGTTGATATGTCCTCGGTATTTAATACTTCTATATACTGTATATATATTTAACTACAAATACATTTATAGTAGTATGCCAACTATAGTACTAGCTTAGAGGTTAAATTCAAGCTGTATCTACTCAACATTCATACATTGAGATTAATCGATTGATCATCATATAGACTACCTACCGATAAATTCCCATTCAGTTACTTGAATTATCATATCATGGCTAGCACTATGTGGTGCTTCCATCTTTAAGCAGCTAAGCTAGTTTTAAGGTCGGTTATATGAAAATTTTCTTAAACCAGAAAACTATTCAAGACCTTTAACCCCCTGTTTACTTGTACGCGGGTTTCTAAATAATATCAAAACAAATTTATTATAAACCAGATACCCAAAAATCAAAAGCCCTTTTAATATATACTGTATGTTTCTACATTTGTACATCATATATCCAAACCTTAAAGTAGTTGATATATCGGTGATAAGTCAGGTTGATCAAGTAATCGCGATAGGTAAATAATTTATTTTGTACTACATATATTATTGGAATTGTCTATCTAGATCTATCCATTTAGTTCAACTTAAATCCAATTAGGATTGACAATCCTTAACTGTTTTGGTCGGCTTTCGACCCGTATTCCGAATGATCGACATCGTGTGCCGCGAGATTGACAGAATTTTTTTTTTTTGGTCCACAAAAAATTTTTTTCTACATATTGGATTTGTGGTCAGTCAGTCAGCCATAATTCAAATGCCATAATGAAGATACATCCATTTCCAATTATCACTACGTAATATGGACACCGATTTTTTCTAATTGTATATTGAATTTGATAGCCCATTTAGAGCACCAGAATTGACTTATTATATTCATATTCACTCTATACGGGAGCATTTATATGGCAGCTAAAAGGAAGCTTTTTCTACTAAGAATTCGGCAATAAAATTTATATAAAAAAAGTAAAGTTAAAATATGCGTGTTGGCCGGTAAATAAATAAATAAATATATTGGCTTGCTATGATCTTTTCTTCAAGCCGAGATGCAACTCTAGACCCGCATTTTTTTTTAAATAAATTGAAATAGCCATTATTAATAGCTAGATCTAAGTTAAATTATAATATACATGTAGACTACAGTAGAATATGAATTTCCTTGATTAATTCCAATTGGTTTATTCTGTAAAACATTAGTTCATTTATTTCACTATACATATGGTTATTTAAAGCAATATGAGCTTCAAACGATTTACTCATAATAAATATCTAATATTCTAATATTATAACAGTAATTAGATAGACCAAATGTAGGCCTGATATTGCAAGCTGCCAGGTAGGACGTGTACAGTAAGTGCTATCATTGTACAATAAAATTTTCTTGACACCTGCAAGTCTTTGAATTTGTGGCATTAAAATTTTTTTTTACTAATGGTGTCATTAGTACACGTAGAGTTGTACAAGCACTTAGTACCAGTGGCAATTTAGCTTATATAGTACCATTACTGAACTAAACCCACTTAAATCTTTAGTATTAGACTACTGCAGATTAATTAAAATTAAATTAAAATTCAAGGCAACTCAAGATAATTATTTTTAAGGAAAAAAAAAAAAGGTTTGGGATAAGCGAAATAATAAGTATAATAATAAATGTAAATAAAATAAATAAATAAAATTCATTAATAGTCGTTAAATTGGTTATAATATGCAATAGAAATAATAATAGTATATATACAAAAGAATTGAATAGAACAACTTCAGTTGGTGTTCAAAATATGATATCTCTTTTTCCCCTCTCTCTTTAAAATAAAAATGCAAATAAAAATTGTAAAAATAATACAACCATAATAAAAGTAGTGTTTTTCTTTGATGAAGTTTTTAAACTTAATGCAGCATTAGTTTCTGATTGTCGAGGTTTATTTGACATACTATCATTCATTGTTTCATTAATAAAATCTTTCTTCTTACAAGTTTTATTAATTTTTTTAGCTGCTTTAACATAAGTTTTAACAATTGGTAAATCATCATTTGATGTATAACTTTGATAAATATCCATAACATCTTCTGTACATCTTGAGCAAGTAGCTATCATTTCAGTACCATTTGTTGTATAGAATGCAGAAGTATCAGCTCCATCAACACCAGGATATTGTTGTCCATATGGTAATGTATATAAATATGCATCCAAATTGTTTACTGCTTGATCACCAAATAATGCTTGACTATAACAATATTTTGGATTCTTGTTACTATTAGATGTTGAATTTGTTTGATTAGTATTTGGTTGTTGTAAATTTTTTAAACATATAGCTTCATGAACCATTGAATATGAAATGAAATCATTTTTAGCTTGTTGAACTAATGGATTTTGTTGTTCAAGATCTTGTTTACAATGTTTTAATAATTGATTGTTTAAATCTTTCATAATTTTTCTACATTTCATAAAATCAACTTTACAACTTTGATCTAATATTTTTTCAGTTGCTTCTAACCCTTTTCGAACTTGTTTAATATATGATTGTGAATTTTGTAAATAAAATGACATTGGTGCACAATCATTAAAAGTATCATTTGATGTAAATTCTTTAAAGAAATTCGGGCATGCATCATTAGTGAAATTAGTACCGATAGATGTATCAAAAGCTTTTATACTCGTCATTATGAATAATTTATTGTTCTCTTTTTTTTTTATTCGTTTAATAGTATATAATTGATATTCGAAATAGAAACAAAAAATTCGCAAATGAATAAAGAAAAAGGGAGATATTAAAGTATTTAAATAAGATGGAGAGAAAAGAAAAGCAAAATAATTAAAAGAAAATATATTAGATATATATATAAAAAAAAAAAAAAGTTTATTGTCTACAACTAATTACTGTAGGTATAAAGGCTCAAGCTCATTGAAATCCTTATTTAGAAAAGACCATATAAAAAATAATCCATTATTAAGTTCACGACATATAAATAGACTTTTTTTGTCTTGAGGCATGCATATAAAAAAAAAAAAAATCTTACAATGCCCCCCAAAATGCAATCAAAAATCAATCAATATCCGGACTTTAAAAAGAAATTTTGCTTTTTTTTTTTTTTTTTAAATTTTTTCGGTGTCAAGAAAAAAAAAATTTTATAAGCTTGAGCCCTCTCATCACCAATTTTTGACACCAAAATTTTTATTCTACAGTACAGTGTACTTTTACTCATATAACAAAATAGTGGTAAATAGCAAATGCCTTTTTCTACATTCTACAACCAATTATACCGTTGAGTTTCTCATTCTTAAGCTTTTTTCCAATGGTCTTTTTTTGTATACAATATAATATTGGTCTTTTTTTAATGTATTTTTAGTTCGGAGCTTTCAAAAAAACTCGGTAATGCATCCCTTGAAATCTTTGACCAAAAGATAACTGCTTGCAGATGAGATTGATTCTTTTTTTAGAAACTCTTTTTTTATACACACAGACTGTGATAGTGTAATTTAAATTGGATTTCGTTTTGGTGCAGCTGCAGCAAATGAGTTAAAGTCATTTTTGGTACTACCAGTGGTAAGCATCCAGCTTAGGATTAAATATTGCCCACAGGCCAGGAAAGAAAAAAACCTGGAGGAAATCCATCCCAAAATTCTTAACATTATTTTATTAGTTCTTTGCCTATCTTTTTTTTTCCATACATGATTTTCATGCTTACAACTTTACTACCGGTATTGGTTGTTGAGATAGATCGTGATAATATCAGCATTTGATGATAAATTGAACCTCAAAAAAATTTTATACAATTGGAACAATGAATGATAATATCAAAGAAAAACACGTTTATTTTTTTTTTCTTGTTCCACTATCCATTATTTTCACAAGGCTTGATGATTCCAAATGTAGAAAGTTAAGAATGGTGGAAAAACGGGTGCGATTTTTGCACATCACCGTGTTTAACAATCAGCCATCCCTTAAATCAAAAGCCATTACTAATTATAGGTTACCTAAAATCAGATTTAATAATTTGTATATATTGTACATACAATTAATCTCAGTGTGAAAAACACGTCTATGAGCCACTCAAAATGATCTCTTACCAGTATGCTTCTCAATCGATGAAATTGAATCTCAGATTACCAGGTATAAATTTAATTTCAATATCGATATTACTTAGCTCTTCTTGGCTATTTCCATGTATACGTTTAAACATGTATACGCGTATACAATTTTGTTGAAAATAAAATATAGCATCATCCAATTGACCTGAGTACAATGAACCAGTGCTGATATTTAATGTCAATTTGTATTTTTATTGAAATGACCCACACCAATATATGGTACGTATTGTATTCATCAATTTAATGAACAAATCACTCATTGTACCAGGTATATTATGCCCAGGTTACATTGAACCTATAAATTATCTTAAAAGTACTTGTAATAAATTTGAATCTGATACCAATTATATAAATTTTAAAGAATTTTTATTATTTCACGAGCTTTTTACCGAATTGAATAATTTAAACCAAATGTTTTAGTCTTATGAACCCTTTATTGATTCATTATATCTCAGACATCTTTCAAAAAAGGTTGAAAAAAACGACCATGAACACTTGAAATTATAACTTCTTAGAATGATCAATTTTACTGTACACTTTAATCATCGATAAGCTATAGGTTTATGTATAGACAAATATTTGTTAAATATCTATAGAGTAGAAGTATAATGCTGAGCTGTATTTGGATAGCCTTAAAGAAAAGCACTCAAATTGGATGGTGGTTGTCAGACATAAACTTTGATAAGTAAAAAGCAATTATAATAATACATCCGCTTAAAAAAAAATTGTACAGTAATCTTTTTCTAAATTATATATAAGATCTAAGACAAAATTCAATGAGATTTCTAATAAGGACGTTTTTTTTTTTCAGATCTTTATTCACGCGTGCTTCGAGGCTTGAAGCTTGGAATAATACTTTTACTGTATTTACCATGGTACCTGGTATTAATCCACCATCATAGTTCGACAAAAAATTAATTAGGATTGCAAATTTGAATACGATTTTAATTATTCAATTCGCATTATAATAGGTCAGGTTGTTAGGTTTTATTGTTCATTTTTATTATATTAGGCATCCATGTTAGAATATACAAGTACAATTGTACATTGTACATACTGTATATTGATATGTATGATATACATGTACAACTCAATTTAGTCTAATAATGACATTATAGGGTATCCATATACCTGCTCATGATATAGCTATATCCGGATACAGCATGTGCATGCCATATATACACCACTGGTACGTACGTTGTACGTTTACCAGTGCACAATATTTGATGATACCGCTTTACGGAAATTTTGTCATTGCCTAAAGGTGCCCCCTGAATTATTTTTTCAAATTGCCAGCTCAGGCCAGCGTTATTAACTACAGTAGATCGAATCCTCAATTATAAGCTTTAAGCTTACATTTTATTGATGGCTTTTTCAATTCTAAGTATAGTAACACTACTGTGATTAGTCAGTTAGTATATCTGGTTTAACTTGAACACCTTGATGCATTCATGAAGCGCTAATATATTTTTTTTTCGAAGAAGTATGTAAATAGACTATAGGTAAATATATTAACCCATGTCTAATTTGATTATTAAAATTATTACTATAATTTATTAAATTTGTAAATATAGATATCAAATTGACATACTGTATATACATGTATTATTACACTATAACATTTGGATATCCTGGATATTGGTTACACTGTATAACAAATATGTTAGTATTAATTAATTAATCATGATTGTAGTTTCCAAATTTTAGATCCCACTTATAAAGCTAAGTTAGAGTGATATATTTGCATGAACTTTTCTTCCCAGCCACCAATTATTGTATTACGATGGATTACAAATGATACAGTACTGGTAATAAAATTAGCTCTTAGAATGCACATAAAATGCATGTAGTCAGATTAAAAAATTAACTAATAAGAACAAGGTATTTGGCTCGTGCTTTTGCATTAAAAGCCATATACGGGTGTTACCTAAGCTAAACCTACAACGTATATGTGCATGACTTGTAAATCCAGATACCAGTACACGACTAAGCTGGTAGTGGTAGTCTTAATAGTGGGATTTAATCCGTTATAATTAAAAATAACATCCCTGATTTTTACTAGACCTTATATAGGTATCCTATAGCTAGCATACTACTGATCTGAAATTTATATATGTATGTAGAATTCCAACCACAGTACTGTAGTACTTATACTGTTATATAAGGAATTCCATATTCATTGCAGGATATTTTACAAAAAGGTAATAGGTTCATGGGCGCTAAAACAAACATATATAAGAATTCTATATATCCATACACTCAGACGTATACACTAATATATATGTATAATAAACATTATTGCAACATGTATTAATTGATCAATTAGCGATATTATACACCAATTTCCATGATAGCCAGGACCTTGGACCGGTATACATAGATTATATATCTACTAAAGTTAATAAATTATAAATTAAATTAAATACTTTTTAATGATTAATTAGAGCTCTACAGTTACTAAGGTATATACCGTACAAGTACAAGTTACAAATATTGTATATAATTTAATGCAACAACACAGTGCTTCCAGCAACGTCTCAAACATTTCGCACAAACTTATTAATCTAATAAATCCTGCTTAAGCGAAGAATGTTTTAACTTGACTTTAGCATAAAACTAAATTATATATACAAGTGTATATGTTGCAAGAAGACAATATTCACAGATTCCTAATTAATAAAACCAATAATATACAGTACAAATATTAACATCCTATTGTACTGTATACATCACATTGCCTACTTCCTTTATGAACGATTCTACAGTTTGTCTACAATAAATTAAACGTAATAGAACAAAAAAAAAAAAAAAAAAAAAAAATAGTATTAATATATTGCATATAAATAAAATAATAAAATAACAAAATAATTTAAATTTTTCCAATAGCTTCAGCATATTTGGTAACGACTCTTTGTACTTGACGAATTCCACCAATTTTATCAATAACTTTTTCCAACAATTCATGTTTATCAATACCACAAACATATTGTTCCCATTGATTATCATCATCATCATTACTTCCATTTTTTTTACCATTTTGAACTAAGACCGGACCTAATAATCCTTTTAATAATTCTTCAACTCTATCAGATAATCCTTGTTCAGCAATTTGATAAGCATAAGTTAAAATAAAATCTGGTAATTCATCTTTTGATTCTAATAAAATAGCAGAACAAATTTTATTTTCCAAATGTGATAATGATACAATAGTTTCAAAACCTTCATAACCACCTTGTAACATTCTATTTCTTGTTGCACGTTGTAATTGATAACCCATTCTACCACTTCTTCTATTAATATCATTAGTTCTTCTTTCAACCATACCAACAACACCTGATACTTGAGTTCTTGCACTTGAATCCCAAAATTGTGATCCAATAGCCCACCATTCTTCTGAAACTCTTTGCCATGTAAACATTTTTCTATTATATGTATAACCAGTTCCATTACTTAAAGTAATAACAATATTACCATTTTTTGTAACTGCACATTGAGTAATTTCTGGAGCTCTTTGAACTCCTCTATCCAAAAATTTAACACCAGAATCTAAAATTGGTGCTAAACTAATTGGTTCATGTAATGCTTGTTTTTTTTTAATATTCCAAACATGAACTAATCCAATTGATGTAATAGCCATTAAAAATGATCCTTGACTTTCTAAAAATGCAATTGAACTTCCTAATACCATACTTGGCATTAATCTCATACCAGTTGGTGAATATAAATATAAAGTACCATCATCTGTTGAAACTGCCCAAAAATTATCACCTTGACCAGTTGCTAAATGACCATGTCTTGGTAAAAAATCCATAAAAACTACTTGATTTTTTTTTAAAACAGTTAATCTTGTTGGTTCTGATTCATTACCTGATCCATTTCTAATTTCTAAAATAGTTCTATCATTTTCTTCAATTTCTTCTTCATCTTTATTTTCATCATCATCTTTATTTAATGCATTTGGTGATGATGAAAAAAAGGTTCGAACTTTTGGTACTGATAATCTAACATTTGATACTGAAGTAGCTGGTGATACAACTGCAGGTCTAATAAATTCTGGAATTTCTTCATTTTGTTTTTGTCGTTTATTTGCATTTGCAATATTTGCTTCTTCATCTTCTTCTTTTCTTCTTTTTGTACCAATAATTGCTGTTTTTAATCCACCTTTTGGTAATGCATAACTTGGTGTTGAACATTGAATAGCTGGTAAAATTTTTTCTGTATCTCTACCAGAATGTGAAGAAGATGAAGGTGGTGGTAAAAATTGTCGAGGTTGTTGACTTGTAATTAATTGAGGTGTAATTCTTTTTCTACCATCTTTGGTATATGTTACTTGTTGTTGTCTTGCATCTAAAACATTAACTCTTTGTTGTTGTGGTTGTTGTGATGGTGGTTGCGATTGAGCCTGTGATGGTGTTGTTGTTGTTGTAGTTTGCGTATTTGTATTTTCTTTAGATTTTTCACCAGTGATAGAACCATTTGATCCATTAACTTTTTCTACTTTATTATTATTCTCATTATTATTATTGTTAGTATTAACTTCTTTTTCTTTTTCTTCTTGTGGGATTGCATCTTCTAACCTAACTTGTTCAACTGATTCTGCAATTTGTGTTACATCTCTACCACCACCATAAATATTTAATTGTGATTTAATATAATCACTTGATAAAGGATATCCTAATTCACCAAATTCAAATGCAATTAAAATAATTGATCCATCTAATGAACATGCATATAATTTATCACCTTCTTCATTCCATACAATATCTGTAATAGCTTTTTCTGTAACATTTTTTGCAACTAATAAAGGTCTTGCAGCAGCACTATTCCAAATTGCAATTGATTTATCTTGTGAAGCAGTTGCAATAACTTGAACTGTATCATATTCTTTTTGACTATCATCTGGTTTAACTGGTGTAAAAATTCTACTACAAAAAGATACAACTTCACATGGAGCATCATGACCAACTAAACTAATATCAGCTTCCCAATCACCACGATGAATTAATGCAACAGTTGAAACTGGACCATTAGTAGCATTTGGTGCAGCAATTAATGTACCATCTGGTGACCAACTTAATCTTCTAAAATAAGTACATAATGGTGAAGATTGAAATGGTACAGCAATTGTACTTTCAACTTGAAAAGTTTGTTCTGAACCAGATCGATGATATCTAAAAATTTTAACAGTTCGATCATCAGAAGCAGTTGCAAAATATTTATTTGCTGGATCAAATGTAATACCTTTAACATGAGAACCATGTAAATTCAAAACTTTTAATTGTTCAAAAGTTGTACCACTCCAAATAATAATTGTAGAATCTAATCCTACTGTCACTAATAAAGACCCATCTGGAGACCATGCTAAATCTTGAACATCATTTTCATGACCAATTAATCGTTTTTGTGCAACCCAACTTTCAGTATCTGATTCACCTTCTTGACCAAATTCTTTTCTTGGAGCCCTTGTATCATCTTTTGCCCAAATTAATACAACTTTATCATCACTACCAGAAGCTAAATATGTACCAGATGGTGAAAATCTAACAACTGTTACTGCACCTGCATGATTTGACATTGAACATAATTGTTTTGGACCTTCTGGTTCATCTTCTTTTAAAGTTTTATTAATAGTATCTGTTGACCAAATTCGAACTTTTCCATCTTGACCACCAGATGCTAATCTTGATCCATCTGATGATATACTTAATGAATAAATTTCATGTTCTCGATTTTCAGCTTGATGCACCAACCAAGATGGTCGAATTATATGCATCCTATTGTTATTATTTTATTATTGTTGTTATTAGTATTGATTTTTTTTTACCGCGTTTGTTTGTTATGGTTTGAGGGTGTTGAAAAAAATAAAAAACTGTATTATCACGATGTTAGTACAAAAAAAAAAAAAAAAGGATACGACAAAAAATATATAATAAATTTTATGAACGTGCTGAGTGGCTAAAAATCGAACAAAAAAGACTTTTAATCAAGCATGAGATGAATTGGGAGTTTATAATTATACTGTTATAAATTTTTTTTTTCAAAAACAAAAAAATTTTTATGTGGTGTTTATATGGGGGTTTTTTTTTTTGGGAGTCTAAAAAATTTAAGATTAGTTAATTGCTAAAATATCATCAAGTGTTGTAATAATTGACAGGCATTATAGTTTTTAAGAATGTTATTAATTTTTTTTTGTTGTTGTAATAAATTATTATTTCCTTCTTTATAATGATGGAATTATTTTTGGTTCAAGCTGTATCGGTACCGTTGATTCAAATAGTGATTGGGACTAATGTTGGAATCGTTCTTTCGATCTGAAGCGCGCGCATTTTAGTCTCACTTTATTAATTAAGCCGCACATTGTGTGGCGGTAGCTTGTATTAAGGAACAAAAATAAATTAGGGCTAATACATAAAAAAAAAAGGGGGGAACCACTCCCACCTCAATTGCGATTGGTACATGTTATAGTATCATTTTTTATATCATATCAAATTAGACCTGATTATTGAGTTATTCAAGATCAATAAATCACTTTAATATCATATTTTATAAATTAGGATTTGAAACTGGTAAATTGCTTCAGCTTAAGCGGGGCTAACTTTAATTTTTTTTAGCGTACCCACTTTCATGGTTGGGAGTTTCAAAATCACCACTAGTTAATTACCACCACCAACATTTTTTTTATTATTTTTTTTGCGTAAAGAAAAAAAAATTCACCACAATTTTTCTCTCTTTGAATATAAAATTAAAAAAAAGGCTAGTGTGATTCATTAGAAACGAATATAAATAGAAACACAAAAAAAAATAAAAAGAATGGCATCAATTGTTGGTGATAATAAAAGTGAAGAAGAAAGTGCATCTGAAGCATATTCCGAATATTTTTGGATTGATTGGTTTTTAGGTACAAAAGGCAATGAATATTTCTGTGATATTGATAGTGACTTTATTGTAGATAGATTCAATCTTACTGGATTAAATACAGAAGTAGAAAATATTCAACAAAGTATTAATGTTATTACTGATAATTTTGATATGGATACAAATACAGAAGAAGGTCAACATATTCAACGATTAGCACATCATTTATATGGATTGGTACACGCGCGATACATTCTAACGGCGCGTGGATTACAAAAAATGGTTGATAAATATAAAAGTAATGATTTTGGTAGATGTCCAAGAGTTTATTGTAATACACAGGCTTTATTACCTGTTGGTTTACATGATGCACCTAGATGTTCAACTGTTAAATTATATTGTCCAAAATGTGAAGATTTATATAATCCAAAAAGTTCACGTCATGCTAATATTGATGGTGCTTATTTTGGTACATCATTCCCAGGAATGTTATTTCAAGTTTATCCACATTTATTACCTAATAAAGCCAATGAAAGGTTTGTACCAAAAATTTTTGGTTTTAAAGTACATCAAAATGCTAAATTAGCTAGATGGCAAGAATCAAAACGTATTGAAATGGAAGAACGACTGGAGGATCATGAAAAAGAACGAGAAAAAGAACGACAAGATAATGAAAAGATTAGAAAAGAAAGAAAGTAGTAGTTAGTGCATTTGTTTATATGATTATAAAGAAGTATTGAAAGAGATATTTTTTTTAATAGAAGTTTTATTTATTTTTTTGTACTTATTTATTATTTTGATTGTATTTTTTTTTCTCCAAATTTTTTTTAAATAGTTCACATCAACTTTTTTTTTTTTTTTTCCCCCCAAGTTAGACGCTTTTCAATCAAAAAAAATAAAACTAATAATACCAACAATATATCAATAGTATAATAAAATGTCAAATTTTGCTGAGTTACCCCCATCTGCTTATACCAATTCTTATGTTTATACCTCTCCTGAACAAATGAGAAGAAAAAAAATTGTTAAAAAAGGTTTTAGTTTATCATTAATGGTTTGTGGTAGAAGTGGTACAGGAAAATCAACATTTATTAATACCCTTTGTAATGGTGAAGTATTTCCAGAACAACAAATTAAATCAACTAATGAAATGTTTTTATATGATAAATCTGTTCAATTAGATGAAGAAGATGGTACTGTTATTCATTTAACTGTTGTTGATACCCCTGGATTTGGTGATGCAATTGATAATAATCATTGTTGTGATAAAATTGTTAAATATTTGGAATCTCAATATGATGATATTTTAGCAGAAGAACAAAGAGTTAAAAGAAATCCAAAATTTAAAGATAATAGAGTTCATGCAGCATTATATTTTATTGCTCCAACTGGTCATGGATTAAGAGAATTAGATATTGATTTAATGATGTCTTTAAGCGCTAGAGTTAATGTTATCCCAGTTATTGCAAAAGCAGATACTTTAACCAAAGATGAATTAATTAAAAATAAAAAAGCAATTATGGATGATATTAAACATTTTAATATTCCAATTTATTTTTTCCCAGATGGTGATAATTCAGATGAAGAAACTCAACAAGAATGTAATAGTTTAAGAGAATTAGTACCATTTGCAATTGTTGGATCTAATGAAGAAACTGAAATTGAAACTAGTCCAGGTCATTATGCTGTTGTTAGAGGTAGAAAATATCCATGGGGTACTGTTTCAGTTGAAGATCAATATCAATCTGATTTCCCAACTTTAAGATCTGTTTTGTTTGGTTCTCATTTACAAGAATTAAGAGATTTAACTCATGAAGTTTTATATGAAAAATATCGAACTGAAAAATTAAGTGAAGGTGATCCAAATGGATTAGAAAGTGCTAATGATGATGATTTACAAAATGAAGCTATTCCTCAAGTTATTCATGCTAATACCCATTATGGTTCAAATCATATTTCTACTAATAATAACACCAACAATAACAATAATAATTATAATACCCAATCTGATGAAACTGCTACTCCAAATACCATCCCATCAACTATGCCAGGTGTTAATCAACCATTATATAGAGAACATCAACAATTACAAAAAATTGAAGAAGAATTTCAAAGAGAAATTGCTGAAAAAAGAGCTGAATTAGAAAGAAGAGAAAAAGAATTAAGTGAAATTACTCAAAAATTAAGCATGTCCAATTTAAATGGTTTACATCCAATTGCTGTTAATAGTACTATTAATTCAAGACCTGGTAGTGCTACTAATCGAATTGCTAATACTGAATATGCTGAATTAGTACCACCACAATCAGCTGGATCAATGCAATCAGTTCATTAGTTTTTTTTTATATATATGTACAAGTATTTTATATATTTACAATTTTATTAGCTTTTTTTCTTTTTTTCTTATTAATTAGTAATATCCCATAGCTTTATGAACCTTTCCAAGTGTAAATGCAGCTGATTCTCTTGCTTTTTCTGCACCTTTATTTGTAATATCTTGTAAGTATTGAGGTTCAGCCATTAATTTATTATATTCATTTCGAACTGGTTTTAAAGCTTCTGATAAAATTTCAGCTGTTGCAGATTTTAAACCTGAATGATCTTTAACATTAGCGAATTCATTTTTAAATAATTCTTCAGGAGTTTTACTTAAAACACCAGAACATAATTCAATTAAATTAGATACACCTGGTCGATTTTCTGGATCATATGTGATTGGACCATTAAATGAATCAGTTACAGCTTTCTTTAACTTTGATCTAATAACTGATTCATCATCAGTAATATAAATACATGATTTAGTATCTGGATCACTTTTACTCATTTTTTTATTAGGATTTCTTAATGAATGAATTTTTTTAAATGGAGCTAATAAAGTTGATGGAATTGGAAATTTAAAATCATCAGAACCAAATTTTGAATTAAATCTAGTTGCAATTCTTCTTGTTAATTCTAAATGTTGTGATTGATCTTCACCAACTGGTACATAATTAGCATTATGAATTAAAACATCAGCTGCTTGTAAAACTGGATATGCAAATAAACCTAATTGTAATTTTGATAATGAATCTTGATCTAAACTTTCTAAACTTGAAGTTTCATTTAAATTTGCTTTTGATTTCCATTGAACCATTCTATTTAAACTTCCCATACCTGTAATTGTTGATAATAGCCAATTTAATTCTGAATGACCAGCTACTTGAGATTGATGATAAACTATACATCGATTTGGATCAATACCAGTAGATAAAATACTTGCAATGGCTTGATGACGATTAGCTCTAAGTTTAATAGGATCTTGTGGCATTGTAATAGCATGTAAATCTGCAGTAGCATAAAAAATTTTTGTAGATTCTGGTGATTGATTCATTATATCAACCCATGTTTTAACTGCACCAAGATAATTACCAAGATGGAAAACACCTGTTGGTTGAATAGCTGAAAAAACCGTACTATTAGGTTCTATTTTTGAAAATGCAGAAAATTGTTTAACTGTTGACGTAAGCAGTTTCCTTGATGGTTTCATTATAATTAATTTAACCTTTTCTATCCCTTCTTTTATTTTTTTACTTTCAGATGAAAAAAAAAAAAATCAACTTAGTCTATGAAAAAAAAAATATGGGTGATAGAGGGATGGTTTTCTCTGCAGCCGGGGATCGAAATTAGTAGTTGGTTGGTGGAAGCTCCGATAGCCGGTTTTGTTAGTTTAAAAAAACACGAAATATTTTACCTGTTTTTGGGAATTTGAAAAATGACATCTCCATAAATAGTCAAGAATTTACAACGGTTATGCATTTTTCCTAATTAGATCGAAAAACAACCCTTTTTGATTATAGTTGGAATCGTTAAATTCATATCCAAATACTATCCTAATGCAACGAGGCTTACAATTAAAATTATTTAACCTTAATTAGTACCTTTTATCAGCTGAACTTGTTTCTTCTTGCTATTAATTAATACTATATATAAGGGAACATAACCAGTCTACACGTAAGTTAATTGATTTCTGCCTTATGTTCCTATTGGGATTAGATATATATATAAGGGATGTTAGTTTCAGGCCACTTAGTAACGTATGATAAATACCCTTATATTTATATTTATTCATACATGTTAAGAATATAAGATAAATTATCTTGGAAGTAGCATCATGTCTATCATCATATATACTCAATTGTTTCTGGAAACCATGGTGCACCCATTACTGATAAGATCTCGATGGATAGCAATACAGTAGATTTAGATAATCAAAATCTACAATAATTTACCCCCAAATCATAAATAATAAAGAAGTATACAATTATATATAGATATCGTATCCCATTATATATCACGATTTATAGACCTATCATATAGTTATCATGGATGCACCTAATAACCTAAAAAGTATATATCCGGATGCCTACTCGAAAAAAATCAGCTGCAGCTACGTGTACGGGTGTACGAGCTCCTAGTTATGAACCAACCATACTGTGAACAATAAGCAAATGTGTTCAGCTAAGCTAAAATCACCACATACATGTTACTAAGTAGAGTCGTTTCATAGCTTAAGACCACATATCCGGATGTAGTTCCATCAATCAAAGGCTGCTTACAACTAACTTTATTCATAGTGAATAAAACGTGTTCCACAGCTGTTTACTGGTATAATGTAATTCGAATGGAACCACAGCAGCCCAGATAAATTAATAAGTCTTATTTTACTTAGTGATGAGAGGACGACGCGTGGCGCTCACAAGCACGCATATATGCAACATGCATATAAACATTTTCCCCAAGATAGTGTTTATGCACTCCTGCCGATAGATGAACAGCGCTGCTCTTTTTCCCTCCTTAAATGATTAAGTACGATCATCTCAGTAATTTAATTATAACACAGTAAGATTCGGATACTACATGTAGAAATTGCTATTTATATTATTAAATTATTATGCACGTTTATACCAATGCTAAGAATATAGATATTAGAAATAAACTCGTTCTTTTTTTTTTCCCATTGCGACGCGTTAGAACCTGCATAATATTGGTAGTTTTACATGAACTCTTACTTAAACTATAAAACAGTTATATTATAGAACAGATCTATGAAAATATTATAGTATTATTTTGTTAGATCAGAGATCTAGGCTTACTGTGCTATTATAGTTACTATTCTTTGCTGTAATCTTTATCTAGATCTTAAATCTGGATGGAAAAAAAAAATACGATTTAGTTGCTTTTTTGCGTTATGTTTTTTAAAGTGCAAAGGATAGATTGTTGCATCAGTATGTAATTACGGATTTCTAAAGGTTGTAAGTCTTACACAGGTATCCAGATTTATTCACCAATCAGGGTGCTACTTCAGTGTCAAATTGAATTACAGTAATTTGTATCTGATATTGAATGATGGAGCGAATTTGTTCCACTGATCTGGAAATCAATGTTGATACTTTTTAATAATTTCAGGGCGGGAGAGCACTAAGTGCTATTAAAGTATTGACACTTTTACAACCTATTAGAAAGTTTATCTTGAGTAAAATGTTAAGTATTACTAGTCAGCTGTAGATGGCTGAAGAAAAAAATATCTCGTGTTACTAAAATACCTAGTAAGT
This sequence comes from Blastobotrys capitulatus, assembly GCA_030564325.1. Taxonomy (NCBI): domain Eukaryota; kingdom Fungi; phylum Ascomycota; class Dipodascomycetes; order Dipodascales; family Trichomonascaceae; genus Blastobotrys; species Blastobotrys capitulatus. Next base: position 300,053 of record JAJLUL010000003.1, read on the forward strand.
TTACAGTTGATTCTCAGAAATTCTATTAGAATATTTTGTAATGATACTTATTACTAAGTGGATGTCAATCAATAAATCTGATACTACAGAGATTAAAATGGGTGTCACTGATTTGATTATAAGTTTTCACACTACAGTATTACATTTGTAGATAATATTTATAAGTAAGTACTGTGTAGAAAATTTCATTCCCCGCGAATATAGTATAGATTACGTTATACATATAATAGGCCTATTCTAAGTCGAATAATATAAATAAATTTATTACATACGTGTATTATATAATAAATTAAGGTGCTTTTAAAACGAGGGGGATGTTATGAACATTAACATCTCATAATAATAATCGCGATCTCTGTGATAATATTATAGTCTAAGATCTGATCCCGCTTTTTTTTTAAAAAAAAATCTCAGATCTATGTCTGAGCGCACATAACATTGGCCCCTGCACCTCATTTTTATCTTTTCAGACAAAAATAAAAAAATTACAAAGGGGAGAGAAAAATTTAAGGTGCTACTAATAGGAAAGGAAAGGAGGTTAATTAGGGTTAGTGTAATTTATTCCATAATATATGAATATCGATTGGAGCTAATTAGTTTAGCTTAGGCCACGCAATATATACTTAAACTAACAAGTTTAGTATTACACAATGTGTGTGTATTGATTGACAAAAAGAGCCCATACCACTGGTACCGTTTTTGGAAAAATTTCAACTCGGTTTTGTTTTTGTTTATATTATTTCTCTCTAACTCATAAGTTTAGAGGCTTTGATAGTTATTATAAATCATGGGACTTTTTAAAGACAGACATGTTAAATTATTCTGATAATATTTTGAAAATAATATCAATAAACAATTATTTAGATCTGAAAATATGTCTATATTTTGTAAAGTAAAATCAGAGAATATGAAATTATACTATAGAAATTAGAATATTTTTTTAACAAAAAAGATAAATATAATAATCGATCGGCTGTTTTAATCAACAATTTCACCATACCCAAAAAAGAAAACTTGACAACTAGCCCCTAATAAAAAAAAAAAAAAAACAATTTATATCAGCTTCAATAGTTTTTTTTAATCTAAAGTATACACATGTGTAGTCTATATTATATATGCATCTTGACAGATTTAGCCTATCTACTAACTAATTATTATTTTTTTTTTTCTTTTTTTTTTTTTAATTTTATCTTTTCAAGTGTGATTTAGAGCTTCCTTAGCTTTGCCTAAAACCATTCGTGTAAACAAACATTGATATATTTCCCTCGATCCACCTTACTTTTTATTTTTTTTTAACAATTTTTTTTTATATTTTTCTTTCTTCTCTTCATTCATTCATCATTTCAATTTCTTAACTTTCAGAATATATCAAAAAATAAAAAGAGAGAAAAGAACTATCAATATTGCATATATTTTATCAAATTTAATAAGACATTAATACAAAAAAAGAGTACCAAAAGTATATCTATTATTTATTATTAAACCAACCCAAAAGATACGAACTACATATTGAAAACCAATTTGAAACAATAACAGTATTAAAAAAAGAATGAACTCCGTTACTTACCAATATTCAGTACCAAATCCAGCAAATTATGCTCACTATTCATCGACAGTACCTCATCCACCACAACAACAGCAACAACAAGATCAAAAGAACCCTTCTCCATTACAACAAGCACAAATGACTGTACAACAACCACAGTTACCACCTCCACCTCCTCAACAACAACAGCAGCAGCAACAACATCAACAACAACAACAAAATCCAAATCAACAAGCTGCTCCTCAACATATGATACCAACTCCTCCACCAGCAATGACAGTTCCTCATTTAGTTCCACCTCCAACACCACAACAATCAGGTAGATATACTTTTGCATTAGAAGTAGCACAACAACCAGTTAGAGCACGAATGTGTGGTTTTGGTGATAAAGATCGTCGACAAATAACACCACCACCATGTGTTCGATTAAGAATATATGATAATGCAGCTCAAGTTGAAATTCGTGATGTTAGTCAATTAGATGTTTCATGTTATGCATTATGTGTTGAATTATGGAGTGCTGATGAAACTGAAAATATGAGTTTAGTATTACCAACTGGTCAAATTCATCATCCAGAATTTAATAGTAATAATGTTCCAAAAAATAAAAATACAAATTCAATGTTAAGATCACCAGCAGTTACACCAACTAAAAATTTAATTGGTTCATTAGTAGCTACAGCATTCAAATTACATGATTTAGATGATGAACAAGGTGTTTGGTTTGTTTTACAAGATTTATCAGTAAGAACTGAAGGTCATTATAAATTGAAATTTTCTTTTGTTAATTTAGCAGATTCATTTAATTCACAAGGTACTGCTCCTATTTTATGTAGTACTTTTACACAACCATTTAGAAGTTTTAGTGCTAAGAAATTTCCTGGGGTTATTGATTCTACTGAATTAAGTAGATGTTTTGCAGTACAAGGTGTTAAAATTCCTATTAGAAGAGATCATAAAACAAGAAATAAACAACAAAAAGCTCAGCAATCTTAAACATAACAATTTTAATATTAATAATAATTCAGAAAAAATAATAAAAAAATAGTGTATTTATATGTACAAAAAAAAAATTAATTCTAATATTTAATATCTAATAATTAACTTTCCATTCTAAATGCATTTGTATTGTCCCAATTTTTATCTTTCAATAAACCACCAATTGGGTTTTTACCATTTGGACCTCGAGGTCCTGCAACATATTCTACATATCCTTCAGGTCCACAAACCACTGCAACGGCAGGTCCTGTCTTATCTTCTGGTTTATCAGCAACTTGATCAACAATACTTCGATATTTTCTTCTTGGTCCCAAATCATCTTTTGATTTTGATGATGAAGTATTAGTAGTAGTAGTAGTTTCAACAGGAGTTGAAGGTTCTGGAGATGTAATTTCATTTTTAATTGGTTCAATTGTTTTTTTTGGAGCTGCACTTTCTGCAACTACTGCAGATGCTGCTTCTGCTGTATCAATACCACCATACTTTTCACGTCGAATTTCTTCCATTGCCTTTTTTAATTTCAATTCATGTTCAATTTCTTTATCTAATTCAGGATCTAAATTTTTTTGATATTGTTTTGGAATAGCATTTGGAATATCATTTGATTTTAAAAATTTATTTTCATTATCAACAAAATAATAGAAATTAGCTCTACCAGCTTTTTCTAAAAATAATAAAAATCTTTTGATTGGAATTTCTGAACGATCTCTAACTGAATAATAAACATCAACTTTACCTCTTGGTGGGTTAGTACTTAATAAAGATTGTAAAATTGGTGCAATACCAGTTCCTGCAGCGAAAAATGCAATATTATCAGGTTTTGGAATATTATCAGGTAAATCATATTCAGGTAACATTCGACTTGGTAAATCTTCCATTGGATCTCTTGGTTCTAAACTATCAATAGGTGCATATGGGAATTTGTATCCAACAAATGGACCTCTTAATTCAACTTCTTGACCAATATCTAATTTATGTAAATATCTTGATACTTCACCATCATTATATTTTTTAACTAATAATGTCATTCTACCTTCATCTTCACTATTACCTAACATTCTTAATAAAGCTTTTGGTGTATTCCCATCATAATATTGTTGAAAATATAATGGTAATGGAGTATATTTTCTAACAACTTGAATTTCTGGTTGTTTAACATCAACACTCCATAATTTTTTACCATTCCAAATGCCACCTTTATTTTTAATAAATCTTTGAAATGTATCATATTTTGGTGCTAATTCAATTAATGCTAAATCTGGTGTAATTTCTTGTTTATATGTAATTTTAAATGTAACAAAACTTGATGGATCTAAATGACTTTGTTTTTCTCCTTCAGAATCATCATGAATAAAATGTTTATATGCATAACCTGCCCATACAATACCTGCTATTGCAATAAATATTGGAATATGTTTTCTATATGCTGAACCTTCAACAGGTTTTTGTGGTTTTGGATCCGGTGGTGGTGGATATTCATATGTTACTCTTTGATATGTTTGTGGTGGGGTATATTGTCCATTTTTTGATAAAGTAGATTTATTATTATTTAAAGGTTGGGGTACTTTATCTGTGGATTCTGGTTTATTACTATTAAATCGAACAAATTGTCGATATTTAATTGCTTGTTGTAAAGCAACTTTTGATCTAAAAACCCCAGATCGTATCATTACTTTTGGCTTTTAATTTGATGAAAAATTATTGATCAATTTTTTTTTTTTCAATTTTTAATATAATAATTTTTGTCGTAAGTTTCTAGAAGATGCGCGCGGCGCTGTTAAAGCGAGAGAGCTTACCAAGGAAGCTTGTAAACAGCTTTACAATTAATGAATAGAATAAAATTGGCCATATTGGATATTGAAAAGAATTATCTACTGAAGGTTTTAAGAATAATATCAATTATTTATTGAAAACTGTAAAATAGTCTGTATTTTATCTTATAACCGTTTTTGTGTATAGTATTCTACTAACTTAGATGATTTAACCATAGAGCTAGTACTGGTGGGCATAAAAGATACCTTGTACCCAAACCTTACCTAGAAGTTCTAGTAATAAAAGCTTAACTAGTATCTACAAATTGATAAACTTTTACATTATTTTCCATTAGCCTTGATCAGATACATGTACCAGTATCATATTGCAGCTAGTATCAGATAAAAAAAGCTTCAAAACTAACTTTAAAATATCCTGAACAGGCAAAAAAGTATTTAGAACTCCCAAAAATATATTACCACTAGTACTAGACCATCACCTCGCTTAAATATTAAACCCCCCAACTAACGATGAACCGCGCAAGCAGTGGAAAAAAAATATACCACTACCAAGTTAGAAAAAAAAAAAACTTATTAATCAGATCAATCAATCACAACAATTATAGAGAATATAGATTGAAAAGAGAAAAGACAAATGTTTTCAAAAAAAGCGCAACTTACAGGACATAGTGATAGGGTCTGGAATGTATCAGTTCATCCACATTTACCATTATTAGCAACATGTTCAGGAGATAGAACTGCAAGAATCTATGATCTACGCAATAATCAATTAGTTACAACATTAGAAGATGCACATAAACGATCAGTTCGTTCAGTAGCTTGGAAACCTACTGGAAATAATCCATCAATTGCATTAGGAAGTTTTGATAGTACTATTAGTATTTGGAGTCAAGAAGATGATGGTGAATGGGAATTTATGGCAACTATTGAAGGTCATGAAAATGAAGTTAAAAGAGTTAATTGGTCAAGTGATGGGATGTATTTAGCAACATGTTCAAGAGATAAATCAATTTGGGTTTGGGAAGCAGATGATTCAAATGAAGAATTTGAATGTTTAAGTGTTTTACAAGAACATACACAAGATGTTAAACATGTAGTTTGGCATCCAACAGAACCATATTTTGCATCTTGTTCATATGATGATACAATTAGATTATGGAAAGAGGATGATGATGATTGGACTTGTGTAGCTGATTTACAAGGTCATGAAGGTACAGTATGGGGAGCAGATTTTGATAAATTATCAAAAGAAGAAACTAGATTAGTTAGTTGTTCTGATGATTTAAGTTGTATAATTTGGAAAAAAATTGGATCAGTTGGTGGATCACAAAGTTCTACAAATCTTGCTACAGGTTTTAGAGCTGATAGTTTATCAGAAGATTGGGAACAAGAATATGTATTACCAAAAATTCATGAACGTACTATATATGCAGTTAGTTGGAGTCCATTTAGTGGTAGAATAGCATCAGTTGGTGCTGATGGTAAATTGGTCATTTATAATGCAAAAGATTATTCAATTGATCAAACAATTGAGTTAGCCCATGGTGTTTATGAAATTAACCATGTAATTTGGGCTCCAGATTATTCAAAAGATCCAGAAAAAGATGAGGTTTTGATCACTGCTGGTGATGATGGTAATGTAAATATTTGGAGTGTTTAATTTTTTATTTTTTTTTTTTGATTAATCATCAACATCAGAATCATGCTTTTTAACTTCATGTACCAAATCAATTGGTATAACAAAAGAATTTTTCATAATATTACTTGTTTCATTTAATGGAGTTAAAACATCAACATCATCATCTTCTAGTGCTTGATTACCACCAATTTCATCATCATCGTATACATCAAATTCATCTTCTCTTTCACTTAATTGTTCATTATCTTCTAATTCAACAAAGTCAGGTGCTAATGCACTCCATCTTTGTTTTTGTATTGGTTCATAGAAAAAAATTGTACCACTATCAATACCTGCTGCAATAAAAGCTGATTTACTTGGATGAAAATCTAATCCTCTTAATTCTTCTTGTGGTTTATCATAAATTAATCGTAATGTTGCCATTTCAATTTCCCACAAAACAACTCCATGACCATGGACAACTGTAGCTGCTACAAATTCTTCACTTGGATCAAAACCAACACTACTCCAACTTCTTTTATTAACAACATCTTCAAATTTTTTTGTCACTTTAATTTCTTCCCATTCTTCAATTGGTTTTGTTGGATCAGGCAATTTACACATTCTAATAACTCGATCTTGACAAATACATAAAATTAATGAACCTGATGAACTTAACGATACAAAAGAAATTGCTGATCTACCAGCATTACCACTGAAAACTAAATCCATAGTTTTAATATCAATAAAATTTAATTCACCTCGATTGGTTCCTGTAATAATATAATCACCACATGGATGAAATGTAAGACTATAAATGACATTTTTTTTACTACTTTCTTTTAAAGGTAGATTAACAATATTTGTTTCTTCAGTACTAAGATCAACAAATACTGCATCTGCTGAATGTAGTGCAGCAACAATTTTTAATTCTGTTGGATGTAATACAGCAGACCAAATAGGTGCATTTAATTTAATTACTCTCAGTGGTCCATTTATCGATAAATCCCATAAAACACATTTATGATCACGCGATCCTGATAATAAATATCTACCATCTTTTGACCAACATAATGATTGAATTGCACCAACATGTTCTCTTAATACTTTAATAACTGTTAATGTGTCGTAATCAATGATTGCAATTGCTCCATTTGTTAACCCTGATGCTATATAATCCCCTCGAGGACTAAATTTAACACAAACTGATGTACCCCAAACTATTATTGTTAGTAAATATGTTTGATCTAATTGTTGTAATACTTACAAGTTTTCCTTGCTAAGCCTTGGGGATATTCATCTAAAAAAAGAGATGAATCCAATGCTAAATTCATTATGTTATGCTGATATTAAAAAGGTCGTGTTTAATTAGGTAAAAAAAAAATTAGTGTGGTGAAAAATTATGAAAAAAATTATGTGAAGACTGGTTGAGGGGTCGGGTCGGGTCAGCCTTAAAAATATCGCAAAACGTGTAATTATAACGGTGTTAAAGCTTGATTAGGTTTCGCGTCACGTTAAAGGAAGATCGTACCTTATACGACTAATAAATAAGGCAAAGCGTAACATTAGTATGATAATTTGAATATACTTCTATACCTAGGGTTGTTAGATATACAGTATATGATTGACATTTTATTGAATACAAGCTTTACTATGATGATCTCAATCCATGTTTATTGTACCGGATAGACATATTGCCGCCTCAAATAAAATCGATCACTTTATAATATATATGATTGGTTGTAATATAACGTATTTAGACTTTACTGACTAGCCGTAATTTACTTGAGTGTTGTTAAACATTTGGCTTTAAATTTACTGCTTAGTGTAGGTAATCTTCCCTTAAATCGATCACTACAACACTGTACAAGTTCTATGCATGTACAATAACGATAGTGTAACAATACTCAGATAAGAACACGTACAACCCTTATACACCTTTTGTTGCAAGAACTAATGAGTACCTCTAATTCTTCTTGATAGAATTCTTTGTAAACTTGCTAGAGATCTAACCAATACAGATATTACCTCCTGAGCCGCAGTTATGTTTCACTTACCGACGTCTAAACTAGTTAACACAAGCATCGTTAACACAGCCGCATAAATTTTAAGATAAAACTTAAATTTCCGTTTAGTAAAAAAAGACGAGATTAAATTAATCTCCTTATTTTACAAGCAGATAATATAAAATCTTGAACCCTTTATGTAAATCTTATAGAAAGAAAGTTTCCTTTATTTAAATAAGTTTGATAACGAATCAAAAATAAAAGGTTATTATCATTCTTAATTATAATATATAGACCTTGATTTCCTCCTATCATTTTTAATTATTTAATTCTCTATATAGCTAAGTTGTAACTACCAAAATGTCATTTAAAACTGAGAAAAAAGTGGTTGCAAGGACAGAAACTAATGAAGAAGGTCGTTTTGGAGAAATTACTAATGAAGATGCTTCAAGACAAGTTATAATGGAAAAATTAGGACTTGATTCTGATAACAATTTAGATGCTACACCAGATGATTTGGAATATTTATATGACAAAATCCGTATAATGCCATTATCTCAAGCTTTAGAGATTTTAAATGGAGCAGTTGAGTACCATACTGGTGATATGAATTTCCCACAACATACATGGGATAGAATTCAAGAAATTTTAAAAGATTCTCAAGATCCAAACATTGATGAAAAAAGTTATATTTTGGATGCTATTATTGAAGCATGTTTAATTCATTATTATTCACCATATCCAGAAGTTAGATCAGTTACTGATCCTTATGATGATCCAGATGCACCTTGTGAAACTTTTAGAGCTTATTTAATTGGATTTATTTGGGCAATTTTAGGTGCTGGATTAAATACTTTTTTTGTTCCTCGTATGCCAAAGGTATCTTTAGGTAATCCAGTTATTCAAGTTTTAAGTTATCCATGTGGGTTAGCATTAGCAGCTACCTTACCTGATTGGGGTTTTACTTTTAGAGGTACAAGACATTCTTTAAATCCTGGTCCTTGGACTTATAAAGAACAAATGTTTTCAACAATTATTTTTAGTGTTGCAAATGGTGGTGCTTATGCTGCTATTTATAATATTTTTGTTCAAAAATTAGATGTTTATTATGGTGATGAATGGGCTACTATTGGATTTCAAATTTTATTAGTAATGTCAACTCAATTTATTGGATTTGGATTTGCTGGAATTATGAGAAGATTGGTTGTTTATCCAACAAGAGCAGTTTGGCCAACTTTATTCCCAGTTTTGGCATTAAATAGAGCATTAACGAAAAAAGATAAATATGAAAATATTAATGGTTGGACAATAACAAGATATCAAATGTTTTTCATTGTATTTATTACTAGTTTTTTATATTTTTGGATTCCAGATTATTTATTTCAAGCTTTAAGTAATTTTAATTGGATGTGTTGGATTAAAAAAGATAATTTTGCTTTAAATATTATGACGGGTATGAATGGTATGGGTATTAATCCGATTCCAACTTTTGATCCAAATATTATTACATTTAATAATCCAATGTCATTACCATTTTATACTCAAGTGAATCAATATATTGGTGTTATTTTGGGTGGGGCTGTAGTTATTCCTGCATTATATTGGACAAATTATAGATGGGTTAGTTATTTACCAATTAATACAAATAGATTATTTGATAATAAGGGAAAACCATATGATGTTAAAAAAGTTTTAAAAAATGGATTATTAGATGAAGAAAAATATCAAAATTATTCACCACCATATTATACAGCAGCAAGTATTATGGTTTATGGAGCATTTTTTGCTTTATATCCTTATGCAATTATCGAAACTTTTTTAATTCAATGGAAAACTATTATTGAATCTTTTAAAGATGTTTTTAAAAGTGTATTTAAAAGAAGAGGTACAAATTATGATGGTCATAATGATCCTCATAGTAGGATGATGTCTGAATATAAAGAAGTTCCTGATTGGTGGTTCTTTGTTATTTTATTAATATCTTTAGTATTAGGGATTTTGGCAATCAAATTATATCCAACAAATACTCCAGTTTGGGGTATATTTTTTGCATTGGGTATTAATTTTGTATTTTTAATTCCTATTACAATAATTTATTCTGTTACTGGGTTTAGTTTTGGATTAAATGTTTTGGTTGAATTGATTGTTGGTTTAGCATTACCAGGAAATGGTACTGCTTTAATGTTATTAAAAGCATTTGGTTATAATACTGATGGTCAAGCTCAAAATTATATTACTGATCAAAAAATGGGTCATTATGCAAAGATTCCACCAATGGCATTATTTAAAGGACAATTAATTGCAACTTTTTTCCAAGTATTTGTTTGTATTGGAGTTGTAAATTGGCAATTATCAAATATTAAAGATATTTGTTTACCACATCAAGAATCAAAGTTCACTTGTCCTGATACTAATACTTATTTTTCAGCATCAATTATTTGGGGTGTTATTGGACCAAAAGTTACTTTTAAACATATTTATCCAGTATTAAAATGGGCATTTTTAATTGGTGCTGTATTACCATTCCCAATTTATTTTATTAGAAAGAAAATTAAATTTGCATCATTTTTTCAACCAACATTAATTCTTGGTGGATTAATTTCATATGCACCATATTCTGCTGCTTATTATACTGGTGGTATTTATATTGGAGCATTATTTATGTTTTATTTGAGAAGATATTATTTACCATGGTGGGAAAAATATAATTATGTAACTTATTCTGCAGTATCAGCAGGTATTGGTTTAAGTGCATTAATTATTTTTTTTGCTGTTCAATATCATCCAAAAGAATTAGTATGGTGGGGTAATACAGTATCATCTAATACTATTGATGGAGGTGGTATTGAACCTCAAGCATTATTACCAATACCAAAAGATCGAGGTTATTTTGGTTTTGAAAAAGGTCATTATCCTTCACATAAAAATGATTTGTAGTTTATAATTTTTTGTATAAAGTGTTAATAGATAGAATTTTTTTTTTATTTTTATTTCCTCTTATCGATAAAAAATGATCTGCATTTGTAAAATTTCAGCCGCATGTTCCACGCGAATTTTTTTTTTTTTTTTTTTTTCGCAGAAATTTTTTTCACTGCTTGAAATTTTTTTTTTTTTTAAATTTTTTTTTATCAATCGATCACACTAATCAAGTAAAGTAATAAAACAAATGAGTGATAAAGGTGATAATTTACCAGTTACAACTGATCCTCGTTTTGCTAGAATCCATAACGATCCTAGATTCAAATCAATAAAAAAAGATAGAACTAGAAATCAATTAGATGATCGATTTAAAAATGCTTTTAAAGGTCAAAAATCAAAAAAGAAATCAAAGATTGATAGATATGGTAGAAAAATTACAGAAACTACAGATGATACTAGTAAATATTTAGGTATTGATAGTGAAAGTGAAAAAGAAGATAAAGAAGATGATGAAGAAAGTGAAGATGAAATTGAAGATAAAAAGGCTAAAAAAGATGATGAAAGTGATAGTGAAGATGATGAAAGTGAAAGTGATGACGAGGAAGAAGTTTCAGTTATTGATAAAGCAAGAGGTAAAGGATTGTCAGATGTTAGTGAAAGTTCATCAAGTGAAAGTGAAAGTGATAGTGATTCATCAGATGAAGAAGAGGAAGAAGAAGATATTACAATTCCTGGTAAAGAAGAAGAAATTCCAGTTGGTGATGAAACTTCAAGGTTTGCAGCAGTTAATTTAGATTGGGATAATATTAGAGCAGTTGATTTAATGGCAACTTTTTCAAGTTTTGCACCAAAGAAAGGTAGAGTTGTTTCAGTTACAATTTATCCAAGTGAATATGGTAAAGAACAAATGGCAAAAGAAGATCAAGAAGGACCAAATAAAGAATTTTTTGAAAAATCAGAAAAAGAAAAGAAAAGAGAAGAAAAAAGAAAGGCAAAAGGTAAAGAAGAAGAAGAAGTTAATGAAAAAACAATTTTTGAAGAAGGTAATGCACAGGAAGATTTTAATAGTTCAAAATTAAGAAAATATCAATTACAAAGATTAAGATATTATTATGCAGTTATTGAATGTGATAGTGTATTTACAGCAAAATCTATTTTTGATAATGTTGATGGATTAGAATTAGAAAAAACTGCTAATGTTTTTGATTTAAGATATATTCCAGATGGTGTTACATTTGATGATGATACTCCAAGAGATCAATGTAATAAAGTTCCAGCTTCATATAAACCAAGTGATTTTTCAACAGATGCATTACAACATTCAAAAGTTAAATTAACATGGGATGAAACTCCTGTTGAAAGGAAAAAAGCAATGAGAAGAACTTATTCTCAAAAAGAAGTTGAAGATTTAGATTTAGGTGCATATTTAGCAAGTGATAGTGATAGTGATAATAATATTGATGAAAAAGTTAGTTTATTGAAACGAGCTGCTGGATTAGCTGGTGATAATGACTCTAAAGAAGGTGAATTTGAAATTACATTTAATCCAAATGAAGATAAGAAAAATAGTAGTGATGAAGATGAAGATGATAAGAGTGAACAAGAAGAAACTACTTTAGAAGCATATAAACGAAAACAACGAGAAAGAAAAGAAAGAAGAAAAGCTAAAGCTAGAGAAGCAAAAGAACAAGAATCAAAACCAACAACTAAAAAACAATTAAAAGAAGAACAAGCTAAGAAAGATGCTGAAATTGAATTATTAACTATGGATGATATTAATGTAAATAATTTAGATAAAGGTGGAGAAGAAGATATTAATGATAAAAAAGGTAAAAATAAAAAGAGTAGAAGAAAACAAAAACAAGAAGCTAAAACAGCATTGGAACAAGAAATTCCAGTTAATGATCCTCGTTTTGCACAATTATTTGAAGATTCTGGTTTTGCAATTGATACTACATCATCTCATTATAAAAAGACTGAGGCTACTGATAAATTAATGGAAGAACGAAGAAAGAGACAAAATAATGAAGTTGAACCACAAACTGGTGGTAACAAACGTAATAAAAAGAAGAGAAAGACTAGTAATAATAATGATGATGATAGTAATGTTAGTAGTATTGTTCAAAAATTAAAGGCTAGAAAGAATAAATAATTTATAGTTCATAGTTAATTAATATACTAAAAAAAGAAAAGCATATTATGTAATACAACCGGAGGTCCGACACCCCCTGTGTATTTCCCAATATTAAGCTTTTTTCGTGCATCTGAAAAAAAAAATTACACCAAATTTTGTAAAAAAACACGTTTACATTTTTTTTTCACAATTTTTTTTTTTTTAACATCACTAGATCATTAGACGCATTTTTCTATTCTAACAACCATAATGAAAGGTTTATTTCTACTGGTCACAGCATTTTTGTGTCAATACGTCTCAGCATTACATTTCTACTTGGGTGGTGATAACAATGCCAAATGTTTTTATCAAGAATTAACTCAAGGTACAGTTTTGGCAGCTAAGCACAGTGCATGGGAATTAGAAGAACGAACTAAACAATGGATTCGACCAGATACTTTAGCAATTCAAATCACAATTGAAGTAAGTTAGAACAAACTACGATAATAAGAATAGATACTAACAACTATTTTTTAGGAAACTTTTGATAACAATCATCGAGTTTTATTCCAAAAATTATCATCAAAAGGTGATCAAGTTTTCACTGCATTAGATTCAGGTCAACATAGAATTTGTTATAGAGCATTATCAGGTGGTTGGTTCCATACTGCTCCAGTTAAAATGGATGTTGATTTTGCTTTAGGTGATGGTGATGCTATGGATTCTAAAAATGAAGGTAAATTAAATTCATTAGCTGAACGAGTTTCAGATATTAATACAAAAATGTTATTAATTAAACGAGAACAACAATTAATGAGAGAACGAGAAGCATCATTCCGTGATCAATCCGAATCTACTAATAGTAGAGTTGTTAGATGGACATTAATTCAAATCTTTGTTTTGGGTGCTACTTGTGCTTGGCAATTGAATCATTTACGAAGTTTCTTCGTCAAGCAAAAACTTGTCTAATGTTTTGTTTATTTTATTATTATTTTTTTGTACTATCTATTAATATTATTTTCTGTGATGATTTATTGACAATTTATTGTCTTTTATTTTTTGGTGTAGGTTTTTACGTATATTGTACATTGTAGAAGCAGAGCTAGCTTGAGCCTGGTTTCGAGTCCTCAGCGTGACACAAAACTCCCAAAAAACTTTATATTTTTTTTTTTTGTCACCAAAATTTTTTTTTTATTTTTTTTCAAAATCTAATTTAGAACAATATTAATTGGTTATTAAAACTATTCAATACTAACTATTAATTAAAAATTAAAAAAGATGGATATACCACTTGCACCAGATGCATTAGTTGACCATCTTATAGAAAGTTTGGCTTTAAATGGTGATGAAGGTATGTATAATTCATTTTAAAAGCTCTTAGTGCAAGTTATGAGTTATTCTATTACTACATCAACGAAAAGGATTGATGATATTATGGAATTAATTTAAATCCAAATTCAAACTACAGTTATTCCAATGATATAATAATCTAATTAATTAATTAATTAATCAAACCTCAAACTTAACATAGTACTATCAAGTTCGAGTTCGAATCCTGTGGTTTACCGAGAAAAAAAAATCTCGGAAAAAAAAAAAACTGAAACAAAGAGCGAAATTTGATAAGATAATGATACTAACAATTTTTTTTTTTAGGTGCATCTATTAATGAATTATGGGGTTTTGCAGAAGAAAAAATATCTGATTTAGATGATTTCAAAAAAGATATTTTATGGAAATGGTTAATGGCAGAATCTCAACATGTTGAAGTTGCTGCAGGTACAGAATTAATACCAACTGAAAAATTACCAGATTTAGATTATAAAAAATTACAAGAAGAACATGGCGATAAAGTTCGAATCTATGCAACTGAAGATGATCAATGGATGTATTTAACAGGTAAACCAAAAGAAGGAAATTCAGTAAGTATTATTTATCATTATAAAAACTTTACTAACTAAAAAAAAATTAGCTAGGGTTATATCCTTTTACAGTCTTATGTGCTGTATCGCGTTCACGTGAACGTGGATTAACAACCGTTGAAATTTCAAAACAAACTGGACAAGATCCTCGATCTTTACATGGTAGAATTTCAAAATTAATGGAATTTGGTTTAGTTCAAAGATTTCCAGTTGTTCATGCAAGTATGAGTACACATTTATGTGTTTATAAAAAATATATTAAAGAAAATCGAGAAGCAGCAAATCCAAGACAAGAATCAAGAGTTGATTTACATCAATTAAGAAGACAAATTGTTCGATTAACAAAAGAAGGTACTGGTGGTGTACCAGGTATTAGACAACATGATGATTTAAAAAGACAATTAAAATTTGATGGTTTAGGTTCAAGATCTCATTTAATTTTTTCAAAAGCAATTCGAAGTTTAGAACAACAAGGTTATGTTAAAAGAATTCTTTCACAACCAGTTGGTTCATTAGAAAAATATCGTTGTATTAAATATTTAAAAGATATTCCAGATGATATTGAAAATGCAGAAAGTGATGAAGAAGATGATGATGATGAAGATGTTGATTTAATGAATGAAGTTAATAATGCAGGTGATGATAATGAAGCTCAAATTCAAATTTCAAATACTAATAATAGTAATAATATGTTTAATCCAGAAAATATTGATATTATTAAAGAAGAAGATATTGAAGTTCATAATCCAGATAAAAATGCAGTTTTATTATCATTACATTATCCATATGAAATTCAAATTCATCAACTTATTGAATCAACTGGTACAAGAGGTATGCCAACAATGGAATTAACTGATAAAATGGTTGGTTCAACTTATAGAAGAATGTTTGCAAGAGTTTTAAATTTATTAGTTGATACTAATCCAAAAAAATCAAAAGGTCAACCAGAACATTTGGGTCATTTGGATGTTTTAAGAGGTACTGATACTTTTGGTAAAGTTAAATATTATAGATATTATACTGGTAGAACTTTTAGAGATTTTAGAGGTTCACCTCATGATCCAAAATGGGGGACATTTGGTAAAATTGATATGAGAGGTAGTAGTAAAAATTTGGCAGCTTTAGAAAAGAAAGGTGCTAGTGAAATGCCTGGTAATATTGAAGTTCGATTAGTTGATAATAAATTGATACCATATTTTCATGGTGAAAGACCTGATAATATTGCTGATTGTCCATTAATTTTAGGTGGTAATATTAATTCTAAAATGTCAAATATTACAAAAAATGCAAAAAAGAAGGCTACTAATGCTGCTGCTGCTATTGCAACACCTGCAGCATCAGCTACTGCAACACCAAAATCAACTGGTAAAAAAAGAGGTAGACCAAGAAAGAGACCATTATCAGATGATGAAGATGGTGCTGAAAATACACCAACAACTAAAAGAAGAGGTGGTAGAAGAAGAAAAGGTAAAGAACCAGAACCAGAGCCAGAACCAGAACCTGAAGTTGAAGAAGTTGTTCAACCAGATCAAACTCAAGAAGATCCATTTGCAAATGAACCACAACAACAACAAAATGAAGAAGAAGAAATCGACCCAATTGAATTAATGAGAAGAGAATTAATTGCTGAATTTTATCCTCCACAAGATCAATCAGAAACAATTGCACCTGCTCCAGGTCCTGATCCTAGTGTTGTATTAGGCCAAGAGGTTGATATATCAAACAATCCATTATTGACTGTTAAAGAAACACAACCAGAAGAAGAAGAAGAAGAACCTGAAGTTCAAGATGTTGTTATGGAAGATTTAACCACTGATAATATTGCACCAGAAATTATTGCCACCAGTAATACTGCTAATAATAACAACAATACACCAAGTACAAGTGTTACAGCTACACCAGTTACCAAGAATAATCAAGCAAAAAGAGCTACAAAAGCTCATTTATATAAAACTGATCAACCAGTTTTGGAATTACATGCTAATAAAAGAGAAGGTCAAATTTTGGAATTATTAGAACAAGAAGGTGGTGCATCTGCTGGTGGTGCTGATTTTAATAGAAAATTAGATGATATTATTCAAGGTCCAACAACAATTGATAGAAAAACTGTTAATAGACATATGGAAAGTTTAATTAGTCAAGGTAAAGCAAAGAAATTTGTTGTTTCATATCCAAATTTAAAAGGTATTCATGTTAATAAAACTATTTTTGCATTACCACATATTGATGAAGATAGTGATATTATAAAATCTGTTAAAGAAGGTATTAGAAATTCTATTGAAAATCCTTTTAGATATTATGTTACTCCACAAAAATTAGAAAAAGAAGAACATGATATTGGATTTTTATATCAAGATATTCATGATCGATTTATTAGAGGTGCTGCAAAAAGTATTAGAAAACCAAGAACTAAAGGTGCTAGAGCTAAAACAGCAGCATCAAAAAGATTGGAATTGGCTGATAAACAACGACGAGGTAGAAGAGTTAAAGCAGCTAGACAATTGGATTATAGTCATAAGAATATTGGTGATGAAGATGAAAATAATAATAATGATGATTATGATGATGATGATTATCAAGAAGAAGGAGAAGAATTTCAAACTCCAACAAGATCAAGAGGTCGAGGAGCAGCAGCTCGAAAAAATGTACCAATTGTACCAGCTGGTATTCCACCAAGTTCACCAGCTATTGTTGAAGCATTAAAAATTAAAAATAGTAAAAATCCACCAAAAACTCCAAAAACTCCACGTTCAACTAAAAAAGGGAAATTTACTCCTGGTGATGGAGTTCAAACACCTGATGAACTTCCAACATGGACATGGGAAAATGGTGAAGCAAGTAGTGCAACTAAATATGGTAAATCAAGAGGTAAAACAAAGAGACCAATGTCTAGTAAAAGAGATCCAATTACTGGTAGAATTACAAGAGTTAGACAACGAAAATTGGAAGAAATTGATACTGATATTTTTTATAGATTGGTTATTGTTTGTCGATCTGTTTATAATAATGCAAAAGGTAGTATTAATTGGCCAAAAATTAAAGAAGCATTGGAACAATTATTAAGTGAAGAATTAGAATCATCAGAAATTATTAGAAATAAATGGTCAAGAGTTAGAGATATGTATGGTGGTGCAACACAAATTCCAAGAGTTACTGCAAGATTTGAAAAATTATTTTTAAAAGCTTATGAAGAAGGTCTTTTCCCAGTTGTTCTTAATTCAGATGATCATGATCTTGTTAGTTATACTTTTTTCTGGAAACAAAATGATAGTGTATTAGAAGAAAGAAGTATTCCATGGTTAACTGCTAATATTGAACAAGTAAAGAAAGATTTTGATATTATACCATTAGAAACCAATCATAATGATTTATTTGAACAAATATTTTCATCAACATCTTTAATGAAAACTGAAGAAGTTTTATGTTCACATTCTTTTTCAGCTGAAAGAGAAAAATTAAATTCATCATTACAAGAATCTATTAAAGTTGCTTCACAAGCTATTAAAGCATTAATTGCAACACCAGATGAAGATTATAAACCAGATATGGCAATTAAAGTTTTGGAAAGAATTGGTAGAGAAGATGTTGAAAAAGCTGTCAAATCAATGGAAAATAGTAAATCATTATTATATGGACCAAGAGATCGAGCAAAAATGGGACCTGGTAGAAATTATATGTTTTCTGATAAAGCAAGAAGTAAATTAAGATATCCATATCCTGGAGATATAATGGAACATGCTACTAATTTTGAAGAACAAGTTGGTAATACAATTAATCAAAAGAAAAGTTTGGTTATGTCAAGAATTGCACCAGATAGTACAATTCTTGCAACTTTAGAATTATTAAGTAAAGGTTATATCAAATTACAACGACTTAATAATGAACATTTAAAAAATGTTTTTGGTGAAGGTTATAGAGCAAGAAGTGTTGATAAATCATCATTAGATTTTGATATTGCTATTAAAAATAATAATGATAATAATAAAATTATTAAGCCGGTTGAAAGACCAATAGTTGAAGTAAAATTATCTAAATTACCATGTGGGAATATTTGGACTGGTGTTAGTGGTAAATTATCATTTGATTTTTTTACAATTTTAGTTAGAAGAATTATTTGGTATATTGTTCAAAGACCAAGTATTACTGTTGAAAATTTAAGAGTAAGATTAGATTTGATTTTGATTGATGAAGAAATTCAAGATATTTTGAATTGGTTAGAAGCTCGTAATGTTATTAGAAAAGGTGAAGCTGATGGATATTGGGCAAATGAAAGATGGTATGCTCATGTATTTTTTTAAGTTCTGATTTTTTTTTTTGTAAACGTATTTATTCATTGAGATTCAGTTTAATGTTTTATTAATTAATATTATATTTGATAATTGTAGATTGTAATGTTTGTTTTTTCTTAGACAAGATGTCATTTTTTATAAAGATTGCGGCTTAAATTGTCTCAGATTTTTTCCATAATTACTTTTTTCCAAATACGTCACGTGACGCGGTTACCCTGTCGCAGATTTTTAAAAAAATAAATATTTTTTTTTGGGATCAATTTGGTAACTCGCTATTTTTTTTTTTATTTTATTTCTTTTTAAATCACTTTAAAATTTATTGATTTCAAAAACCACAAAGTTGAAGAAACTAGGATAATCCTCTGATATTAACATTTTTCAAGAATACAATCAAATTCATTGTTTTTGTTATTATACGTCAAATTTCACAAAAAAAAAAGTTAAAAAAATAATCAAAGTTTGTTTATTTATTATTTTGTTACTACACACCACCCGCGTAATTTATAATATATATAATTATTCTGAACAATATGTCAGATAATACAACTCCTCCACCATCATCATCATTAACACAATCACAATCAGCATCACCAAAAAAGAAAAGGTTTGTTGCAAAAGTATTACCGAGACCTAGAAAAAAAGCTAAAACAACTGATGGTACAAGTAAACCAAAACCAAAATTTAATAAAGATGATGATTTTTTTAAATTAAAAACTGGACCAAAAAATGATAGAAAATTAGTTGATCAAGAACAAAAAAATCAAGATGAATTAGATGATGATAGAAGAGAAAAATTTAGATTAGATCAAGAGAAAAAAAGAAAAGAGTTGGAAGAAAAAGCTCAAAAATTAAAACAAAAAAATGAAGATGATGAAGATGAATTAGAATATTTAGATAAAAATTTAGATGGTAATGGTCTAATTGAAAATACTAATAATAATGATGATGAAACTGGTAATATTCTTATACCATCTTATAGTTATGATGATGAAGAAGAGTTTAATGATGTTCCACAAGAATATGGTGAAAGTTTTAGAGTTAATGAAGATATTCATCGACATAATGAAATCGTTGAACAACATCATCATAGTTTTGATAATAGTAATAATGATGATGTTATTATCAATGATGAAGATAGTGGATTTGATGATAATGATGGATTAGATGATGATAATATGTTGAGTGATGATGATATGGAAATTCTAGAAACTGTTACCTCAACCGCTAAGATCAATTCATCACAACAAGATTCACCTCAAGTTATTAATACCCAAACTAATGGTAATGATGATACCAGTAATACTAATGATAATAATGAGAATAATACTTTAAAAAATAAAAATTACACAAATGTTGACGATGATGATGATGATGATTTAGAAATTATAGAAAATAAAAACAATACTCCTGGAGTTGATAATTCACAATCTAAAAATGATGAAATTGATGATGAAAAAGAATTACAAAGATTTATTGATATGGGTATGGATACAGAAACTGCCAAAAATTTAGTAGAAATGAGTAAACGAGATCGTCAAAAACGAGTCTTTGATGTTTTAATTACAATTAAATTATATAATAGATTATTTATCAAAGCTCCTGAAGTTAAAATTTATATTAAAACTGATAAAAAATTCGAAGATTTAAAAGAATTGTTATTATATGAATTAAATAAAACTTTAAAATTTAAAATAACTTCTAAAGCTTATAAATTAGCAGCTACAGAATGTATTTTTGCAGCAAGTGGTGTTCCATTAGCATTTGATTCAAAAATTTCATTATTAAGAATTAAAGAATCAAAACCTGAATGTGAATTATTATTTATTACAAAACAAGAATTAGAAGAATTAAAATTATCAAAAGAAAAGAAATTAAAAGAAGAACAAGAGAAATTAGCAAAAGCTGAAGCAGAAAAGAAAAGATTACAAGAACAAGGTGATGGTGAAAATACTGAACCAATTGTTGAAGAAGATGAAGATGATGATTTTGCTAAATTTCAAGCAAGTCAACAACAACAGCAACAAAACCAACAACAACAACAAGATCCAAATGATACAGCATTTAAGGTTGTTTTACGAGGTGAAGATCAAAAATCTTATGAAGTTAGAGTTAGACCTGAGACAGTTATTAAAACAATGATTGATTATTATAGAAAGAAAGCTAATGTCGATTCAAGTAAAAAAGTTAAATTGGAATTTGATGATGAACCTTTGAATGAAAATGATACAGTTGGTGATACCGAATTAGAAGAGGACTTTACTATTGATGTTTATATTAGTTAGTTTGTAGTAGTTTGTGTGTATGTATATATCATGATTATTTATTTTTATTTATTTATATTTACAAAAAAAAATTTCTGTTAAATTTTTTTTAATATCTTGGAAATTCTGGATCAATTCTTTCATTCCAAATATCAATACCACCTTTTATATCATAAACTTCAGTTAAACCATATTTTTCTTTTAATAATTGAACACCACGTTGAGAATCATTACCAAATCTACAAACAACATAAATAGGTTCTTTTAAATCATCTTTTGATAATTCCAAAGTATTATTATGTAATTGAATAAATGGTGCATTAATAGAATTTGGTAATGAACAAACATCAAATTGTGCTTTTTCACGAACATCTAATAGAGTATGAGGAATTTTATCATGAATAATTTTATTATAATCTTCAACAGTAATTCTTTCTTCTGGTTTAATACTAATTCTTGTTGGTTTACCACAAAATTCAACATAATCCATATTACCGGATTCAATATCTGATTGTTTAATTTCAGGATTATCTCCACAAACTTTACAATTAGCTTTTCTACCCCTCATTTTCATTTGTCTCCATTGTGGGAATGAATATGCTGAAAAAATAGTTAAACTTGGTTGAAAATCTATTTTTTCTTCATAAGCTCTTGTTAAAATCTTAATAGTTTCAATAGCTTGCATAACTCCCATAACTCCAACAACTGGACCTAAAACACCACCATCACCACATGCCATAACACTATCAGGAGGTGGAGGAATTGGGAATAAACATCTATAACATGGACCATTTTTATAATTTAAAATAGATAATTGACCATCAGTTTTTAAAGCAGATGCTGAAACTAATGGTTTTTTTAACAATACACATGTATCATTAATTAAATATCTTGTTGCTGGTGTGTCAGTACAATCTAAAACTAAATCATATTTTTCAAAAATTTTAAAAGAATTATCTGGTAATAATCTTTCACTATATATTTCAACATTAACATTTGGATTAATTTCATTTATAAAAGTTTTTGCACTTTCTGCTTTTAATTCTCCAACTTTATTAGTTTTATGTAAAACTTGTCGATGTAAATTCGAACTATCAACTATATCATTATCAACAATACCTATTGTACCAATACCAGCTCCACCTAAATAAG
Source organism: Blastobotrys capitulatus (assembly GCA_030564325.1). Classification (NCBI taxonomy): domain Eukaryota; kingdom Fungi; phylum Ascomycota; class Dipodascomycetes; order Dipodascales; family Trichomonascaceae; genus Blastobotrys; species Blastobotrys capitulatus. Next base: position 322,647 of record JAJLUL010000003.1, read on the forward strand.
CTAAAGCTGGACAACCTAATCCACCAGCTCCAACAACTAAAATTTTTGACTTTTTTAATAATAATTGTCCTTCAAGACCAATTTCTGGCATAATTAACTGACGCCCATATCGACGATATTCTTCTAAAGTTAGTTTCACTTGATCTTGTTGATCTCTTTTATTTAGTTCATCTTTTAATCGTTTGTTTTCTTCTTGTAGTTGTTCCAAACTAGCCATTTTATTTTATTGTATTTTTTTAATTTTGTGATAAGATTAAAAAACCCTGCCCTGCAGATTTTTTTGATTCTTAAAAAAAAAAAAAAAAACTTTAAAAAATCACGATTTTTTTTTTTTTTTTTTTGACAGATCATTACGTAATCACTGCTTGAAAGAAAACTTAACAATAAGCGTAAGCGATGAGATCTTAGTAAAGCATGAGTACAGACGAGCGGCTGAACAAAAAAAAAAATATTTTTTTTCTTTTTGTTCTCCAAATAATTTTTTTTTGTCCCAGCAAGAGAAAATGTGAAAAAAAAAAAGTGCACAAGATTTTTTTTTTTTTTTTCACATCAAAATATTTATTACAATCAATTTTTTTTTTTTTTTTTTTTTATTATTATTCTTCAACAACTATCTATTGTACGATAATATCATAACAAAAGATGGCTCCAGGACGCGCTATCACGCCAAAATTAAACAATTCAAGATCAAGAACTCCATATGATAGGCCTATAAATCCATCAACTCCAAATCGTCGCGCTAATGGGGGTGTACAAGGTGTAAGTGTTTTATATAATATAACTTTATTCATTACTAACAAAAAATTATTCTAGACACCATCATCAAGTTTATTTTCAAGAGTTAAAAGTTTTTTAACACCTAGAAATTGGCAAAGACATCAAAATCACACAACTCCAATTGTACCAGATGAAACTCCAGATAAAATTTTTAATTTTCCTCCACCAACTGTTCCTCGACCTAATATTGAAAAATTTAATGAATTAGAGAATAAATCATCAATTCCTGGTACTCCTAATAATAATAATAGTGATCTAGATGATACTTTTTCAGTATCACCAAATCAAAAGTTGGCTGAATTTTTCAAAAGAAAAGGTGATAATAAATTAACTGATATAGAAACTGAAGGTGTTATGTCATTAATTCGACAAGCAGCATCAAGAAATGAATCATTAGTTGAGTTATCAAGTGGTAATAATACTCCAAATTCTAATGGTAAATATTCAGCAGCTAAAAGAAGACGATTATCACATCATTCACAAAATACAAGTACAATTTTTTCAACACCAGTTAAAAAAATGTTATCAACAGAAAGTTTAAGTCCAATGCCACAATATACTCCTTTATATAGTCCTCCAACAAATCATCATCATCATTCAAATAATACAACTAGAGATTCAAGTTTTGATGGTGATAGTTCATTTTCTTCAACAAACACTTTGCATTTTCATAATATTCCAACTCCTTATAGACCAAGTTCAAGATCACCAAGAAGAAAAAGAAGTTCATCAATTGGTACTCATGTTATTTCATCATCACCTCAATTAAATTATAAATCATCATCATCATCATCAGAAGTTACAGCATCTTCTCCTTCTACTAGTTCTACTACTAGTACAACAACAACTAAAGAACCTGAAGTAGAAAAAAAACCATTAAGTCAAACTGCATCAGCATTATTATCTTTAATTGGTGATCCAAATGATAAAAATGATGAAACTAAAAAGACTGAAAAAGAACCAAAAGAAGTTGTTAATCCATATGCATCTACACCAAAACGAAATACACCAAAAAAACGATTAAGAAATAAACGATCAGAACCAATTTTACCATCATCATCTGCATCAAAAAATGAAAATCCAGTTGATATTTTACAAAGAACTATGCCAAAAGATAAAATTTCAAATAATAATTCACCATCTACTGCTTCTGCAACTTCATCAATTGAAAAATATACACAACATAAACCAGCAAGATCATCGAATTTAAGACAATCAATTGTTGCAAGTCCTGATTCATCACCAGAAAAAGATGATGATAAACAAGAAGTACAAGGATTTACATTCGATTCACCAGGAGCTAATCCTCAGAAAAAACAATCAACTAATACTAATAATAACACTTCTCCTTCAAAACAAAAACCAGCATCAAAATTATCTAGTGTACCAGAATTATCAGATTTTAGTTCACCAGCTCCACCACCACCAAAGACAAATCAACCATTTGTATTTGGGTCAAATACTAATAATAATTCAAGTTTATTTGATTCTAAATCATCATCAACTCCATCTAATAAAGAAACTACATCATTTTTTGGAAATGGTACTAAAGAAACAATGTCACCATCTAAACCATTAATGGAACAAACACCACAATCTAAATCAAATGAAAACTCATCATCAATACCAAAATTCCAATTCGGTAAAACTGCTGAACAACAACCATCAAATCCATTTAAGCCTACTAATACTACTACATCAACCATGCCAGCATTTTCTTTTAATACTACCAAAGAAGATAGTAAAACTAATGCAGTTAGTTTGAATACTACCTCTGATAAAAAAGAATCATCATCATCCTCCCCAGCATTTTCAACACCATCTGTTTCATATGGATCAGAAGAATTTGTTTTTGAAAAACCAGAAGTTCAAGAAGATTCTGATACTAGTATTGATACAGATGAACTAGATCGATTGAAAAATGATGTGTTCAAATTTTAAAAAAAAAAAAGATAAAAAAACTTACTTGTTAAATAGATAGTTATAATATTTATAGATTCTTATTTTTTTTTTTTTTTGTTAATCTGTTAATCATACTTGTAGTATTAATGGTTCTAGTGGTAGTAAAGTCAGGCCATCGTGACAATAAATCGATAAATTTTAGTATGCCGATCGCTCCACGAGTTTTTTTCTAAACCGTTTTCTTAATTTTTTTCAACACTAATTTTAATACTATACATAATTTTTCACATCCCCCCTTATAATTATAAATAGCAAAAAACATGTCAATGCAGAACGTTTTATTAGTTGGAGGATCAGGATTTTTAGGACTTCATTTAATTGAAGCATTTAGTAATATTGAACCAAGACCAAACATTCATGTTTTTGATATTAGACCATTACCAAAAGTTTCACCAAGTTTTTATTCATTTGATCCAAATAATATTACATGTCATGTTGGTGATTTAACATCAGAAGAAGATGTTACAAAAGCAATTAAAGATTGTCAACCAGATGTTATTGTTCATTCAGCATCACCAGTTCATGGTATGGGACCATCAATTTATTATAAAGTTAATGTTGAAGGTACAAAAAATTTAATAAATTGTGCTAAAAAACAAAATGTTAAAGCATTAGTTTATACATCATCAGCAGGAGTTATTTTTAATGGTGAAGATTTATATAATGCAGATGAAAAAACTCCATTTCCTGAAAAAGCAATGGATGCTTATAATAAAACAAAGGCAGAAGCAGAAGTTATGGTATTATCAAGTTCAAATTCTAATTTTAAAACAACTGCAATTAGACCAGCAGGGATTTTTGGACCTGGTGATAGACAAATGATTCCTGCATTAAGATTAGTTGGTCAAAGAAGACAACATAAAATTCAATTAGGTGATAATTTAAATTTATTTGATATTACTTATGTTGGTAATGTTGCATATTCTCATGTTTTGGCAAGTCAAAAAATTTTAGATTCAAATTATTGTGATAAAGTTGCTGGTGAAGCATTTTTAATTACAAATGATAGTCCAATTTATTTTTGGTCTGTTGGTAAAATGGTTTGGAAATATGATGGGTTATTAGATGCTGGTAAATTTCAAATTCCAAAAAGTGTTGCTGTTATGTTAGGTTATTTATCTCAATGGGGTTGTGCATTAGTTGGTAAAGAACCAACTTTAACTGCTTTTAGAGTTCGAACTTCTTGTGCAACTCGTTATTATAATATTACAAAAGCAAAAACTATTTTAGGATATGAACCACAAGTTGATGTTGAAACTGGTATTATTAGAACTTTACAATCAATGGATGAAAAATAATTAATTTAATAGAATAAAAAAAAAAATCTTCTCAAATAGAACTATTTATTTAACTAATTTTTTTTTTTTTCTTATGAATATCTTGCAACAACTGCAAAAAAAATACTAAAAAAGAACCAAATAAATGCTGGTGCATCAAAATATGCCATAACTGTGGCAGTTGGTAATAAGAAATATAAATATGTTTTAAAGTTAATAACCCCTACTGCTGCAGATTCTTTAGCTTGTTCTTGTTCATTATTTTCTTCTTGATTATCTTTATTATCTTCTTTAATGTTAGTGGTATTTTCAGCTTCTTTATTATTATTGTTATTATTATTAGCTACTGGTTTTTTTGGTAATTTACCTTGTTTTTCTAATTCTTTTTCTTCATATTCTTTACTTCTAATTTCTCGTAATTTTTCTTTTAATTTTTTTAATTCAAAATCTTCTTTATCTTTTTGGTATTTTTCTTCTGGTGTTAAAATTCGTCCTTCAACTTCATCATATCGTTCATGTTTTGTAATATCTTCTTCTTCATTATTTTGGGTATTATTGGTATTATTATTGTTTTGATTATTTGATTGTGGGGTATCAACTTGCATAACAAGTTCAGGATCATCCGTTTCATGTTCATGTTCATATTCATATTCAATTACTTCATGTAAACTATCATCAAATTCAATAGCTTCACTATTATTATCATCAAATTCAATAGCTTCACTATTTTCATCTTCATATTCAATAGCTTCATGAATATTATCATCAAATTCAATTGCTTCATTATAATCTTCATTTTCAGCATTTTGTGGATGAATATCAACAAATTTCAATTTACCTTTAATTCTATCCATAATAGATTCACTTTTTTCTTCACCATCATCTTCTTCATCTTCATCTTCTTCTAATTCTTCATAATCAATTTCTTGTTCTTGTTCAATTTCATCTCCTTCATTACCTAATCCATCATCTTCTTCATCATCATCCATTTGAATACCATCACCAATTTCACTTAATACAGTATCATCATCATCAAAATATTCATCATCTTCATCATCATCATAATCATGATCTATATTTTCAAATCTATCAAATTGATGTCGTAAGCCAGGTGGTAAAAATCTTCCTTCTTCATCTTCATAATAATCTCTTAATGGAGGATCAGTTAATCTTTCATTTGGTGGATATAATGGAGCTGGTGGTCTTGGTTGTGCTCTAATTGGTGGTTCAGGACCATATCTACCTCCTGGACCATAAGGATCTGGTGGTGGTGGTGGTTGATAATCTGAATCTGTATCATACCTTCCTCTATGATAAGGTCTATTATGACTTGGTTGTTTATTAATTGGTCTTCTATTGATTCTTCTATTTCTTCTACTATCCATTGGTCTTCTACTTGGACGTCTTGGTAAAGGAGGAGGAGGTGGTGGTGGTAAAGGTTCTGGTTCAAAATATTCTGATGGTGGTCCTTCATATGGTGCTTCATAATCTAATTCACCTGGTTGTTCAATTACTCTATGTCTTGGTGGAACAAAATCATCCTCTTCATCTTCTTCTTCTTCATAATCTTCTTCATTAGAATTATCTGGTGTATCCATAAATCCATCATCATTAAATTTCTTTTTCCATTCTTCTTTCATATCCCACATTTCACCCATTTCACTATCATTCTCAGAACTATCTTCCATACCCAATTCACCTTCAAATTTATGTTTTAATCCATTTTCAAATGCTTTTTTTTCTCTCCATTTTTCTTCAAAATCTTTCTTCATGTCCATATCACCATTATTATAGTCATTTCCATCACCAGATTCAAATTCTCCCCATCCACCAAATTTTTCTTTGAAACCATTATCTAATCCATCACTTTCATTACCATCATCATTAAATTCACCACCAAACCCATCAGTAAATTTATTTTCCCAATCTTGTTTTGAATCTAAAAATCCACCTGATCCATTTTCAATTTCATCTTCACCTTCATTACCATTTCCAAACCATCCACCCATCATATCATCATCTTTGCCAAACATCATACCACCTTCATAAACAACTTCTTGATCTGGTACTAATGGTTGTGATAATTTTTGATCAATTCTTTGTGTTGGTGGTTCAAAAGTATCAGCTGGTACTCCTAAATTATCTGTAGTTTGATCAACCATTGGATTATTATTTAAATTATTATTATTACCAATAGCTCTACCTAAATATTCTTGACCTCTTGAAGCCCAACTTTTATCTTCAGAAATTGGATTACCATCAACACTTTCATCAATATCCATTTCTGGACCTGGAAATTGTACAGCTGGGATGGCATCATCTCGATGTTGTAAATCAGAATCACCACTAAATCTAATAGATTGTGGATTAGCATCTAATTGTTCATTACTAATTCCATCTTCACTTGCTGCTGCAATACCATCACATTGTTGTTTTCCATAATTAGCTAAATAAATAATAGCATCCTATAGTTATAAAAAATAGTTAGTATTAGTTTTTTTTTAAAGTAAATTGAAACTTACATAATTAGGACAAATTGATAAACATTCATCAGTTGTATCTCTAACTGCAACACATTGACAACCTGGGTCTCTACTGTCACATAACGAATATGCTTGTTGAACTTTTGCTAGACATTGCTTAAGCGCCGTCGCATCCTACAAATTAAAAATACTATTAGTATATTTTTTTCTTTTCCAATGAAAATATCTGATACTTACACAATCATTTTCAGCGGCTAAACTTTTAGCAATATTTATAATAAACACACATAAAGGCGCTAGTTGCACAAGTTGAACCATTGTCGTAATAGTGCAAATAAAAACCTATATTGATAAAAAAAATATTTATGTTGATGTTTATAAAGCAGAAGTTTTTTTTGTTAATGTTGTTTTAAAAGAAACAAATATGAATTAATGAATTGTTGTTTGTTTTGTTTTGTTTGTTTTTTTGGGAGAAATTTCAAATCAAAAACATCAGCGTGATAAACACACTACTAGACTAATTAATTAACGCAGTAACCGATATCGGCAATTTAAATACGTCAGGTTTACTCCTAGGCAATGCGGCGCCCCAGCTTAAGTCTTGATTTTAATGGCCAGCCAGCCTATAGGTACGTAGCTAAGCAGTTCATCATTTACTACAGTTAAGCCGTAATAATTGAATAAACATATACTTGACTTCAATGGTTAAATAATTTTACTTGTAAAGTTTGCTGACTAAACTTATACTATGCTAATCATTTTATATCAATTCGTTATGTTCACAGAAAGCTAATAAAAGACGCGCCATTGTCAAGCTGGCGCCACTAGTTTCTCGGTGAAAAAACTTAAGCTCCGAGACCCCCGAGCCAATACCGAAATCTTTAAAGTAACTATAACCCCATCTTTTTATTTTTCAAAAAAAAACAATCATTATAATCTTTCTCCACAATCACATAAATCGAAGTAAAAAAAAAAAAAAAAACATGTTTGCATTAAAATTAAATTCAAGAATAGGATTAAGAACTACTTCATTATTTAGTAGAAATATTGCCACTGCTAGTGAAGTAATTAATAAAAAAGCAGCACAAGATATTGAAGATACAAAATGGATTCAAAAATTATTAAATGAAACTGAAGGTGGTGGTTATATTGTATCAAATGCTGGTATTCTAGCAATGCCAATAGCATGGGGTACTATTGATAAATTTCAACATGTTAATAACGTTACATATTTAAAATGGTTTGAAGAAGCAAGAGTAAATTTATTTAATAATCTTGCAAAACAAAAACCAAATCAAGGTTTAGAAACTTTTATGGATCCAGTATCAATTGGGCCAATTATTAGATCAGTTAATTTAGCTTGGAGATATCCAATGACTTTCCCAGATACAATTACTGTTGTTCATAAATTAACACCGATTGAAGGTGAAAATCCAGATCGATTTATTTTAAAAGGTGTTATTGTTAGTCATAATGCTAAAAAAGTTGCTGCAAGAATTGATGAAACAATTGTTACTGTTGATTATTCTTCAGGTGGAATAAAAGCACCAATTCCAAAAAATATTTTAAATGCATTTAATGAAAGATTACAAGAACAAAATGATTATAAATAGATTTTATTAAATATATATAAAGTTTTTTTAAGCTTCAACATTATCAACTAAAATATTTTTTTCCAATTCTGTATAATTATTGAAAAATTCTTTAAATAATTTAGTTGAATATTCAACATCATCAGAACCACATGTTTCTCTACAAGAATGCATTGATAATTGTGGATTACCAATATCTAAAGTTCTAATACCTAATTTTGATGCTAAAATTGGCCCAATAGTTGATCCACATGGACTAGTATTACTAACAACAAATAATTGTAATGGAACTTTAGCAATATCAGCAGAATTCTTAATAGTTAAAATACCTGGTGAATTTGTTGCATAACGTTGATTAGCATTAATTTTAATAACAGGACCTTTATTCATTTTAGGTTGATGATTTTTTTCATGTTTTTCATCATAATTAGGATGAATTGCATGTGCCATATCAGCTGAAACTAAAAATGATTTTGTAAAAGTTTCATAAGAACTTGATAAAGTTGGAGCATTTGCACCTTCAATTGGTAATGATGCTAATCTTGTAATAATTGCTAATAACATATTAGAATCTGCACCTTGAGCTGATGCTGAACCAATTTCTTCATGATCAAAAATTGAAACCATTCTAATACCTTCTTCATTATCTAAAGAATTTTCTGATTCTAATGATTCAATTAAACCTTGTGCACAAGAATAAGATGAACATAAATTATCTAATCTTGCTGAATAAATAAATTCATCATTCATACCACCTAAAACTGATTTTTGTGTATCATATAAAACTAATTCAAAATCTTGAATATCAGAAATTTCACAACCTGCTTCTTTAGCAACTAAACTTAAAAATTGATTTTCATGTCTTGTTTCTGCTGAACCTAAAGAATTAAATTGATTTGATTCATTTTCTTCTTCAATTTCTTCTTTTTTATTTAATTCTTTTTCAATTAATCCAGAAATTGGATGTAAATGTTTTTCTTTATTAATTTCCAATTTATTATTAACATCTCGATCTAAATGAATTGCTAAAGTTGGAATTCTTAAAATTGGTTTATCAATTTTAATTAATTTTGGAATAAATTGATTACCTTGTTTAATAAAGACTCTACCTGCAACTGATAAGTCTCTATCAAACCATGTATGCCATAATCCACCACCATAACATTCAACACCAATTTGTTTATAACCATGAGTAATTTTTTTACTAACTGGTTTAACTCTAAAACATGGACTATCACTATGAGCACCAACGATTGAAATACCATTACCTGGAACCCATTTCTTACCAACACCAAATGCAATAATTGATGAACCATTTCTAGTTAAAAAATATTTACCACCTCTTTGAACTTTTGATTCCCATGAATCTCGTTCACTAATTTCTTTAAAACCAGCAGCAGTTAACATTTTTTTAGTAGTTTGAACTGCATGATATGGTGATGGTGATGCATTAACAAATGATAAGAATTCGTTAGCGTAATGTTTGGACATTTTTTTTTTTTCGTTTGTTGTATTATGTTTGTTGTTGTGAAGAGTGTAAAAAAATATAAAAGAAAAGTTTTTTATGATTTAGATCAATTATAATTTAGTTGTTGTGGTTGGTGTAGTGTTGTAGTGAAAAAAAAAAAATAGTGTCGGCATCCGATAAACAGAAGCGCTCTAGAAGGAAAAACCCATGGATTGTGCTTGTGCTTGTGTCATCGAGATGAGATTTACCCCGCGTAATTTTTATCATGATTATGTGGATATTGAGTACAATCAATCTTGGCTGTCTATAATATCTTTATATCAAGGTAGATGATATCAACTTTATACTTTACTATTGTAAATCAATTTTTAAAATAGCATATATCAGCTAAATAGTAGTATTAAAGTTGTGCAATATGATAAAATTAGTGGACAAAGTCAGCATATACAAAAAAAGTTAAGACCTCTAACTAGTATCAAAAGACAAAATCTGACGTTCTAGTCGACATTAAACAAAAATTAGTATACTCTAATGTCCAATGATGCATTGATGAAGTTTATTCAAGGTTTCAATTGAAAGATATTTGTACCAGTTTACTAAAACTGTTGTTGGGTTTCAACATACTGGTGTAACCAAGCTGATCTAAAATTCCGGGACGGTATGATGATTTCAAGCTGTATTAATAGCCGTTAAAGAAGTACCCACGGTGGTTGGCTGGCGCAGACCCTTACCAAATGTATTAAGCGATGCGGCTCTCCACCGTCAATAAACAAATAAACACTCCTTAATAATTAAGTCTACAATAATATTTTAAAACAGTGTAAAAAAATATTTACAGCCCATTAAATTTGCAGTAAATTCAGTTCAACTCATAAAAAAGTGATCATCACAAGATTAACTATTAGTAGAAAAAAGACCTCGTGGGCGTTTACAAAGTTAACAGCTTTTTCACACTCTGACATAAAAAAAAAATTTGACTGCATTAATTCATTAAAAAAAAAAAAAAAGGGTCCTCATCATTATATTTAATAACAATAATTCTATCTAGTTATAAACGCTAAACGACATTTTAAAAAACTTAAAATACAACCTAAAAGACAAACGAAATACATTTAAAAACTAATAATCATCATTAAACTATTGCTTATTTTAATCCTATTTTTCAAAATCTAATAATACAATGCCATGGTTTATTGAAGCACCATCAGTATGGCCACGAGGTTATCAAACGTTAAAATCAGGCGAATATCCATTACCAAACGGCAATACATGGAATGAAAATATAAAAAGAAAAGTCACAGAAGTTTGGGATATAGAACCCGATTTAAGTCATTTAAGACCAAAAGATAATAAAACTAATCATCAACCTTTAAAATTAGCACCTAGACATATTATACAACAAGAGAATAATTCCATGATGATATTGCCATCAACATCAGAACATTTACAAGTTCATCATGATAGTGATTCAATAGCAAGTAAAACAAGCAGCTTTATTAGATTACAAAAAAAATTTCGGGATCATTTATATAAAACTGAAAGAAGAGCTAGAATATGGGCAAAAGTTAAAGTAGCTTTACCAAAACATCATCATCATCACAGTCGTCAAAATAGTAATGGTGATAATAGCATAATTTTTGATAATAATAGTATAAATACAAGTAACAAATCCAAATCATCATCATTAAAACGACAGTTATCTAATAGTATGCCATATGCATCAACCACTTTGGTAGAAAAAGGGTCATCATTACCAAGAAGACTTTCTCAAAAAGTTAAAAACTTTAGTTTACCAAGTTATATTAATAATAACAATAATAATAATAATTCACCAGATGGTTATTGGTGGGGGAGTACAGGTACTGCTGTAAGTGAATATGATCCAGAAAAAATTAAGGATGTATTATCTGAAATGTCTTCTGTTGCTAAAAGAAATTCACCTAAAGTTAGGAAAAGTAGAATTTCTGATAGAATTTGGAGAATTAGAAGAAAAATTAAACGATTTGTTCATGATGCATAGAGATGGATAATTTTATCAATTACATTATTTAGTTTGTTGTTTATTCTTTTTTATTTTGATTGAAGGTGATGATGGGGTTATTTATTTTATTTATTAACGAAACTAATGACATTTTATTTGCTAAATAGTATATACCTATTTAATATATAATTCTTTACTAATATGAACGATCTTTTGGTGGTTTGCTTCTAATTTCTCTTCTTTTGATTCTTTTTGATAACATCGTTTGTAATACTTAAGCCGCAGTTGATAGTGGTACTCGTTACCAAATGCATGGTTCAAATCTACATAGATCTTGAGACATTGTTCATCGATCAGAAACAATCAGATAAAGTAAAAAATACTTATAATAAATAACGGTAAAATTCTAATTCAAATTAAGATTTTATTTATAATTTTTTGATAATTGTTCTATTTTATACATATACTTAAACATTGAAACTCTATAGTGAAAAAAAAAAAAATCAATACCACTGGTAAAACCAGGTTAATAATTAATATTTAAAACTATCATTAGAAGACATGCATGTCTATTTTTTTTATCGTTAAACATTTAATCGCTCAAGTCCATATGCTGTTGCTCTTTGTATGCAAATACTGTATAGAAGATAGTTATACATTATAATAGGATCGATGTATGGTCATACCGGCCTATTGAAATGCTTTGATTAATATTTATTAATTGGTGACATTAAACCACATATGTACGTGTATAGTATGTATACATTGCCTTTAAATAGATTTCTAAGAAGTATATAGCATCTTGATCACCTTTGATAATAGCCTTTAATTTGATTTGTTTGTACAATTGTAAACGTACCAGCCGTATAATTGCAACATGTGTCTTTCAATATAATAACTAGTAGAATATTGAATTTAAAATAGCTTCAGCGACCTGAGGGAGGGGAAACATGCTAATTAAGTTTGCAAGAGCCGCTAGAATTTAAAATTTCGTTATTATGGTGCCATTAATCAAATAGATAAAATAAAGCATCCATTTAGCTCTAGAACCCTCTTAAGTAATTAGGTATAATTCTCAGTCATGAACCCCTCAATGAATCAAGAAATATAAGAAATTAGGTACTCCTTTTATACTTTTCACAATTGCTATTGATCAGCGACATCGTGATATTGTACCACTCTACTTCAAATTTAAAATCAATTAGCAAGTCGATCAGTATCTAATCAATTACCTAAATACCGGAATCAACTATCTAACTTTAATTGATAGTGTAGATCATAAAAATTCCTTATATACCGAAACATGACTACAATACAATAGAGCCAAAAAAAAAAAAAAAAACATTAATATAAATAATACATAAATAAGACACTAATATCTATTGACATACAATGCAAGTTAAAATTTCATTTTTATAATCATCACTACTTCCACCCAAATTCTTCAAACAACCCAAATGATATGAATGATTACATTTAAATACAACCAACATATTAATATCATCATTTCTTTCCATTTCCAAATCTAATTCTTCAGTAATCGGTCTTTTACCTTTTGCTTTATTTGACATTCTTCTTAAAGGATTTGGTCTAAAAGCATCAAAAGATTGTCTTCTTTGATGCCATGATTGCCATTTATCATATAACCATTCAGCATCAACACCAACTCCAATAATTTTATGTCCACATCCTTCACATTCTCCAGATTTAGAAACTTTCCAACCTTGAATTCTTGCTGATACCAATTTTAATAATGAATCATAAGTTTCATGATCTAATAATTGACGAGCTGCTGTTAACATTGTATATTGATATCTATAAGTTGCAAATAAATCATTTAAAATTGGTCGAACAGATCCTAAAGTTCTTGATTTTTCTTCTTGTGGGGCAATAATTGATTTAAAAATTCTAATAATTGTTGCATTATGTTGAACATTTGATGAATATTTCCCAGTATCTTCTAATAAACTATATAATGCTTGTTGTAATAATTGTCTTCTAAAATTTCCATGTCTACCAGAATCAGTTTCATCTTTAATTCTTGCCATATCAACCAATGTATCAATTAATCTTGCCCATACTTGTTCACCTAAACTATTAATTTCAGATTTATTTGAACCTTCATTTTCAAATTTTTCAATTCGATTTTCAGCATTTTTACAAAGATCAATTGCTAAATAAACATATCTTGTTAATTCAGATTCTAAATTTTCAATTTCTTTTTCATTATCTAATTTTGTATCATAAATATCATCTAAATAAATTAAATGATCAACAATATAAATTAATGCTTCAGAAAAACGTTCTCTTTTTTGTAATAACATTGATAAAATATCAATTAATTTATTTTCAATTAAATCATCAACAATATTTGGTAAATCAACATCTTCAACATTTGTTAAAATAGTATTTAAATAATTTTTTAATAAATCAGTTTCACCTTGTTTAATTAATAATGATACAAATAAATGTCTTGCCTTTAAACTTGGTAATTTTGTTGTACCATTTTTTTTAACTAATTCAAATAATTTTTTAAAATAAAAAAATTGTAAATCAGGTCTATTATTTAATTCAAAAACTTGATCATGTAATTTTGGACAATAAGTTGATATTAATACAACAAATCGTTCACTATCAATTGATACTAAAGATTCAAAATTTTCTAATACTTGATTTTCAATTGAATTTTTTTCTTTATTTGTTGTAACTTTTCTCCAACATTCTGATAAAACATCTAATAATTTATAATCATTTAATGTTGAAGTTTCATTATTATATAATTTAAATGTAACTTGTAATAATTTTGTATATTTTTTTTCATTTCGATAAACAAATTGTAATACTCTATATAAACCAACTTCATCCAAAATACTAATTAATCTATCCAAATCTGGTGGTTTATATTTTGATAATAAAGATTCAATTGCTAATTCACATTCTTCGTTTAATAAAACATCATCATTATAACATAATTCTTCCAAAATTTTTGATAAAACATTACCAGTTAACATTAAAAATTGAGAATATTTTGGATAATTTCTTGCAATAAAAATATTTAAAAATACTCGATCAGTTGGTTGAATTTCATTACCTGAAAATACATCTAATAATGCATTAATAATAAATTGACGATTCATTGATCTACCAAATGCAATTTTATCACTATCTTCTAAATTTTTTGGTAAATCATTTTCATCAGTATCATTTAAATATGGATCTTCAAATGCTTCATTTAATGCAGCGAAAAATGCAGAACTATCAAATGCTAAAATTGTACTTAAATGAGGATATGGATCATTAGAATCTGTAATTGATCCTGAAAATAAATAATAATAAATATATGATTTAGCTTTAAATGCAATTGCTTGATCATTAATATATGCACCAGTTGGATAAATTCTCCCAGTTAAAATATAAGATAAATAAGGATAAACATCATCAGCTCTAGTTCTTAAAGATTCTCTTTCATTAAAATCACAAGAATAACTTTTTTCAATTAAATTAACATATTGTTCTAATGGGAAAATAAAATCTCCTAATCCATGATTCCAAACATAAACTTCAGTATCATATAAACCATATTTTTTACATAAATTTAATGTTAAATCCAAATCTAATGTCTTTGTATCCAAACTACAAATTAAAGTTTCCAACTGATCAGATAATGAATCATCATTTGCAAAAGTTAATACTAAACTTTTAAAAACATTTGGAGGTAAAATAGTAATATCACCATCATAAATATATACAATTAAACATTGGAAAAATAATTTTTCATAACCATTATTCTCATAAAATTCAAAAATTTCCCCTAACATTGATTCAATTGAATTCATTGAAATCATTGCAACTAATGAAGAATCAGTTAATTCTTTTAATTCATTTTCATTTGGTTCACCTGTACCATTAAATAAATATTTTAAAGATGCATAAATCATTTCAGTTAGATTTTTACTAACAATTTCATGTCTTTCATTAGTATTACTTGGTAATCCAATTGTAATCATATCTTCTTGACCAACATAATAACTAGTTGCTAATTGTACTGCTTTAACATAATCACCAGAATCCATAATATCTAATAATCGATCTGCCCAATTTGATAAAGTACCAACAACAAATTCATATTTCCCAACTAAAAATAATCTACCTTTAAATACTCTAACAGTATTAAAATATCCATCTGCTACAACTGCTGGTCTTTGTTCATCTTGATGTTGAATTATTATATTATTTAAAACTTTTGAAAAATAATCATGATGCATTAAATGTTTATTAATTAAATCAATTTGTTCACAAACTTTCATTGTTGATTCATTAATAATTAACAGTCGTTGAGTAATTGTTACTAGTCCAATGATCTATTGTTTTTGTTAGTTCTATTTTTTTTTAATTAACTTACCTGTTTATTTATCCAATGTACAGAAACAATTGCTTCATCACCAACAAACCTTTTTTCTGAAGAAAATCTTAAATTAACTGATTCAGTAACATGATTTTTTAATGAATGAATTTCCATAACAGTTAAAACATTCGACCAACAATAAGCTAATTTTGGTACATTATTACCATTTCTTAATGCTGGGAACCAAGCTAAACATGCACTTAATCCCATATCTAAATTAGCATCTTTATATTTTGATACTTTAAATTCAGTTTGTGGTTGAGGAATTGTTGATATAATTGCCAACATATAAGGTGTCATAACAGCAACTAAACCTAATTCATCTAATGGTTGAATTTCTGATCCTAATGGTGCACCAGAACATGCTAAAATTGATACTGGTTTTCTTTTATTTGATGATATATTTTGAGGATATCTTCCTAAAATTTTTTTTGTCTTTACAATTCTACCCATAAAAGATCTTACTGCATTATGAGAAAAAACTGTACCTCTAACATCACCAGATATTAATGCACTATGTCTTTTATTTGTAAAACTTAAATGTAAAACTGCTGAACCTTGTAAATGACCATCTTTTTGAGGAGGATTACCAACAAAATCATTTGCAATTGGTGGAATATGTAAATTTGGAACATTTGGTTTATTTAAATCCCAAGTTGTAATATTACCTTGACTATAACCAACTGCTAAATAAGTTTGATCTGCTGAAGCTGCTAATGCTGTAACTTCTCCATAATCACTTGTATTATTTTTAATTCCAATAACATGTTTTAAATCTTGATGATAATCAAATACTAATACAAACCCTCTTGAAGTACCAACTGCAATTAATGCTGATGGTAATACACAAGTTGGATTACCATAATTATTTATTGCATTATCTGAATATAATTGATTAGAAATTTTTCTTAATTTTGTCCATCTAAATGGTTCCCAAGGTGATGTTGTAATTGTATCAGTTAAAATATCAATATTATTAGATAATTGAGATACATTTCTTAAATGATGACTTAATTTAGTACCAGATGGTGATCTACTTCCTGCTCCATTTGGAGAATTCAATCTTGTTTTAAACCTTTCATCTAATGATCTAACATTACCAGGTGATCTTAATGAATTGGGTGTTAATGCTCCTGCTGGTGAAGGTGATAATCCTGATAATTGTACTGAACTTTGTCTTGAATGATGCCTTGAAGGTAGACTATCATCATCCTCTTCTTCTTCTTCTGTACCTGTTATTGAATTTGTTCTTGAAGTATCATCAGAATCTATTGTAATTATTGGATTTCTTGTTGGAGTTGTTGGTAATTCTGGTAAATCTTCATTATCTTTATTATCATCAAAATCTTTTTTATTTTGAAATGGTTTAAAATATTGTGGTAATGTTGTTTCTATTGATCTTGTATCAGCTTCTATATCTTCAATTTCATCATCCACACTATCTATATGATCCAGTTTATTATCATCTTCTTGTTGTTCAACATTTATTGTTTTATCTGATGTATTTGATGGTATATTATCATTTTCATTCTCATTCTCATCAACTTTATTCAACAATTCTTCAGGATCACTGATTAAATCAGCATCACTCATTTTAATAGGGTAATTATCAAAGCCTTATTGTAATAATAATTGTTTTGGAGACCTTGAAGTTTGATCTTTTTTGAGCTTTGATATACTGATTTGTTTGGTTCTTTTTTCTTTTGTTCTTGTGTTGTTAAAAAAGTGTCGTCTCTTTTAAGTAGAAAAATGAATATCATATAGTCAAAATGTCGGCACGGAGAGCAGTGTTTAAGCAGTGATAAGATTGAAGCTGGTTTTATTTATTTGGTAGTGCTTGAAAATGCCACCTATAAAAAATTTGTTACAGCATTTTTTTTAACCAGCCACTTACTATCCTAACACCTCCCAACGTGCTTACACACTGTTTAAATGTGATGGATCTTCAACAGTAGGAATTGAAATATAGGATGGAGTTGGTATGTGTAAAAAATAGACAAGTAATTGATGGAACTTTTAGAATCAATCAGATTGTGTTCAATTATTAAAATAGTGAGCGGCTCAGGTATGTTTGATTTCAGCTCTTATGGTATACCAGGGGTATATACATGTATAAGCTACCTACCAGGTAGTAGTACATGTAACGATAATCTGATCCTTGTAAAGTATTCTTTTTTTCTGGCACACGTGCGGCTTGGTTTCACCTAATCCTATTTACGGTAGAGGATAACAGAAAAAATACTCAGTTTAGGAAATTAATTGATTGGGCACATGATACATATAACGACAAAATTATGTTATTAAACCTATATTCCCTTACAAGTATCAATTAATTGAAATATGTTAACTTTTAAATATATACTTTGAATCCAGTTCCTTTTGTTGAATTTAGCTTAAGGCTGTTTGTCCTTTAAATATATATTGACAGCTCTATATAGATACAATTGTTGACAACGACCTTTACTATATTATAATTACAATTTGGCCTCTATAATTTATAAGGGATCTATAGATAAGAAGTTATAATTTAAACGTCGACCTATACAGAAAAATGTATATGGTATACCCTATTAATTTTCTAGTGTATGCATGATATCTAATATCTTTGTACGGCAATACTATATGCTATAGATATATGATCATAATATAGCATACACCATATAGGTTTAAATGATGATTTGAAATCATTGTATGCTGGGGTCGATAACATATGTATTTTCTAAATAGGTAGGATATAAACGTATATTAAATTAATTGTAAAGGTGGAATATTAATATTGTCTATACTAACGCACATGTTGCGATTACAAGCTTGCCATGGCAGCTATAGCTATATAAATATAGCAGATGTAAATTACGCTCTCTACTCTAAACACAATTAATGACAACAAAGGATTCATAAACTGCAATTCCTGAAGCTCATGTATATGGTTTGTTTGAATATATCGTATGCTCTAGTGAATACAGCTATATACTGTATATTAATAGCTAGACTACCTACCTATAATAAGCCTATATTGGGGTTAGCAAGATTAATACAGGAACTGCTGTTAATTTTAATAGAACGTCAATAATTAGTTGATTCTCCTCTAATTTACATAAAAACTATGGAAAATGTGGTCTATATTTGTATTCATCTAAATATTGCCACTGAGTAGCATTAGTAATCATATAACTTCATGATCTTTTGCCACAAACATTATAAAATCGTCGTGAGACAAGTGTGACTTGAAATCTAATAAGGCGTCCAGGCGTACAAGCCAGTTTAAGCCAACACTCTCCCT
>JAJLUL010000004.1:0-55132 GCA_030564325.1 Blastobotrys capitulatus
TAAAAATGGTCCTTCCAAGATCGCAGTTCTTCTTCCTGCGAAATATGTCCATTTCATCAGTGGCAAAAACCTGTGGTTCAAATGGATCTAAAATCGCTACTGCTAATCAAAACATTAAATTAATCAAATCTAGAATGTTAAATAATGTTTTAAAATTCAACTCTACCACCACCACTACTACTACTAACAATAAAATCAGTACTAACAATTTTAATAAATCAATTCGAAATTTTTCAACTTATTCAATTAAATATCAAGAAGTAAAAGTTTCACCTGAAATTCAAAATGCTTCAAAAATTTTTGTTAATGCTTATAGAACTGAAAGAGAACAAACAAAATCATCTAAAAAAAGACCAAGACCTTTAAATAGTAATAAAGCTGTTGGATATTGGTTATTAGGATCTGCAGCATTTGTATCAGCTATTGTTGTTTTAGGTGGATTAACAAGATTAACAGAATCTGGTTTAAGTATTACAGAATGGAAACCAGTTACTGGTTCAATTCCTCCATTAAATGAAAAAGATTGGGAAGCAGAATTTGAATTATATAAAGAAAGTCCAGAATTTAAAATTTTAAATACTAATATGACATTATCAGAATTTAAATTTATTTATTATATGGAATGGACTCATAGATTATGGGGTAGATTATTAGGTGTTGCATTTGTTTTACCAGCTGCTTATTTTATTTGGGCTAAAAAAACTAGTACACATGCTACTGGTAGATTAGCAATTATTTCTGGTTTAATTGGTTTACAAGGTGTTATTGGTTGGTGGATGGTAAAATCTGGTTTAAATCAAGATTTTATGAATCAACCAGGTGCTCATCCAAGAGTTTCTCAATATAGATTAGCAACTCATTTAGCTGCAGCATTTGTTTTATATATTGCAATGATTAATACTGGATTACAAATTGTTAGAGAATCAAAATGGGTTAAAAATCCTGTTGAAGCAATGAAAGAATTCCAAATTTTAAGTAATCCTGCTTTAAAACCTTTTAGAAGAACTGTTAAAGGTTTAGTTGTTTTAGTTTTTGCAACTGCAATGTCTGGTGCATTTGTTGCTGGTTTAGATGCTGGTTTAATTTATAATTCATTCCCTTATATGGGTGAAAATTTAGTTCCACCAAAAAGAGAATTATTAGATCCAGTTTTTGCAACAAATCCTGATTCAAAATGGAATTTAATTTGGAAAAATTGTTTAGAAAATCCAACAACTGTTCAATTTATTCATAGATGTTTTGCTGTTACAACTTATTTTGCAATTTGGGCAATGCATATGTATTCTTTAAGAAGAAGACATGTTATTCCAAAACCTTGGATTAGAGCTGGTGGTTATTGTTTCTTATTTGTTAATATTCAAGCTGCTTTAGGTTGGTCTACTTTAGTTTATGTTGTTCCAACTCCTTTAGCTTCTTTACATCAAGCTGGTTCAATTGCTTTATTAACTGCTATTTTATTCTTAAGTTCTAGATTAAAAATGCCAAGATCTACTATTAAATATTTAGTAAGTGCTTTATCTCAAAAGGCAAAGAAACCTTAGATTGTTTGGTTTTTTAATATGAAAATATCGAAATTTTTGTGTGAAATAGTTTTAATTTTTTTGTTTATATAGTTTTCTATTTTGTTTTGTGTACATAAAAAAAAATAATTTATTTATTCTAACTCTGTTATAAGTTATCTTATTATTCTCAATTGTTAAGGCTCTAGATGGTAGGAGAAGGTGTTCAATCAACTAAGTAAATATTAGATCACATCAATGATTACCAGTTAAAGAAATTCAAGCCATCAGATGGTTCGAATTCCTAGGGCTTGTGTTGACCCCACAATACGTTAACGTTGCATGAGACAAGATGAGATTTGATCTACAATGGTCCAAAAATACTCAATGTCAATTTCTCTACACATGCAAAAAAAAAAAAAAATTAATAATAAAAACTTGATATAAATTCTTCTTCACTAAATTAATCTAATTGTTTCAAAATATTTTCATAATCATTCAAAACTTTTTGATAAAAATTAACATGATAATCACATAAATTATTCAAACTATCCTTCATTTCAGCACCTTTAATTCTTTCAAAAACTTTAACTTCATTTATAGCATAATCTTCAAAAGTTTCTGAAGTAATTTTAGCACTTGCAACTTCTCTTGTTAAATCATCAATTTTTAAATCTAATTTATGAATTCTATCAATTCTTGATTGTTCATGATCAACTCCTCTAAAATCTTCAACTTTACTTCTTAAAAAATTTGTTCCACCACCAGATTGTAAAATATTACGATCTGATTCCGCTTTTTTTAAATATTCTTTTAATGCTTCATAATCTAATTGTTTTTGTTCTCGTTGTTTAATTAATTGTTTTAATGCAATAACATAATTATTCATATCTTTTAATGATACAATATAATCAGAATCAATTTTTTCTCTCAAATCATACATATCTTCAGAATATTGTTTAATACTTGTTGCAAATTCACTAACTTGACCACTTAATTTAGGTTCTAATGATGCTAATCTAATAGTTTGAGTAGCAAATTCATCCAAATCATTAATTAATGAACCTTCATGTCTAACAACTCTTGAAAATATTTTTTCAATATTAATTAAATTATCATCTAATTTTTCAGCTCTTTGTTTAACTTCCATTAATTCTTTTGATTGATTTTGAACTTTTGAAAATGCATTTAAAAATGTATCACTAATTCCTTCAAATACATTATTTTCTGATGATGGTTTAATTGTTTTATGTTTTTTAAAAGTATTCCAATCATTTGATTCTAAAAATGCATAAAAAGTTTTTGATTTTTTTAAAATTGGATGTCGACCTATTCTTGTTAAAAATCTACCTAATGATGATGCTCTTCTTAATGTAAATTCAGTACCAAATCTATCACCTTTTAAATATTCCATTCGTTGTTTATCAGGTAATGGTGGAATTGCTGATGCTGGAAATTCATTTAATAAACTTTGATATAAATATAAAAAATCTCTAAATCTTCTTCTAACTGTAACATTTGATTGTTGAAAACTTGGACTATTAGTTTCAGTATTAATTAAATATGATACATATGGTGATTGACCATCTTCTTTTTGAGGGTTTGAAACTTGACAATTAAAATAAATATTATCTTGTTCTGGATATTTAGCTCTTGCACTTGCTAAACTATCTGTAAGTCTTGGTTGATCATTGTTATTATCATCTATAATATGTGGAGCTGATGAAGATTCTGCAACATCTTGTTCATCTTCTTCTTCAAGTTCACTATCAGATGCCAGTGATAAGTTTGTCATATTATTCATTGTATCATTTGTTGATTGTGATTGTGACGGTGGTGATGATAATGATGATGATGTTGTTATAGCGTTTGGATTGGTTGCTGCTGATGATGGAGTTGATTCCCATTCAACTGATGAGAAGTCGTTACTCATTTTGTTATTGCTTTTTTCAAATGAAAATGTAATTGATGGTTAGTATATTTAATGAATAACTAGGTTAGTTTGAAAATAATTGAAGATGAAGAGTATATATAAAAAGGTTGCTGTAGCTGGTAGTATGGTATGTGTGTGTTGTGTTGCGTTGTGATGTGATGGTTTTTTTTTTTTTTTTTTTGCTCAAAAAAATGTTGTTTTTTTTTCTTTCCCAGTACAGTTACCGACTCCGTGATGTGATAACACATTTTTTTTTGATCTTTGTTTTTGTTTTTGATTGATAAAAGTGATAGGTTGGCGCGCGGGCGCCTAGAGAGCTAGCGCTCGAGATCTCCTTGCAGGTCACTTAGCCGCAAGCCGCAAGCCACAAAAGATATTAATATTTGATTTGTCCCAATCACTACAGTTAAAACATATAAACAGTTGTCCCATAAAAAATTACGCGCAAAGTTTTTGTTTTCGTTACCTTTCAACAGTACTTACTCACTCGTGAATGGACACTGCTAATCAAAAGCTTTTAAAAGTAAGAAAGGATAAATGCTAATATTGTTTGAATAAAATAATTAATAAATTATTATTATATAATAAATTAGATTATATTGTTCTTATTAGTCTTTAAGAATACGGAATTAGCTAACATTTTTAGATTAATTTAAAAAATAGATTGGCTTTAAGAATAGAAACGAAAAAAAAAAAAATGACTGATCGATCAGATGGAATGGCTAGCCATCAAGAAACTTCTTCTAATAGTGAAAATCAACCTCATAGTACAACAAGAAACAGAAAACCCACAAATAAAAGCAAAGTAATACCACCACAAACACACAAACACACAAACATGTCACCAACTTTTACCCAAATTCAACAAACTTTAAATACAACCCATAACCTAATACCCGATCAATTAAAAGAAGATAAGACTAAAAAACTCAAATTCAATACCACCGATATATCATTAAATACTATAAATTCAACTTCGGATGCTGCTAATCCACCACCAAATACTGCTAATCCACCACCAAATACTGCTAATCCACCACCAAATACTGCTAATCCACCACCAAGTACTGCTAATCCACCACCAAATACTGCTAACCCAACATTAGAAAATACCAGTGACACTTTATCACAACATGATAAAAATGATAAAAAGGGCACCCCATCACATCCTGACAAATGGTCAGCAGTTTTATTTTGTGCCATACGCGAATGTTATAACCTTAATTTTCAACGAGGATACTTTTTACTCTTGGAGATGGTTATAGCATATTAATTGGGACTTTTTTAATCATTATTATTGGTGTGGCTTCAGCTGAAATGGCGAGTTGGAATAGCTACATTATTTGCATTTATTCTAAACTAATACTTACAGCAATCTTTACATCCATTTTTATGAAACCAGCCAATATGTCAATGATCAAGAACAGATTAGAAGTAGTTAATATTACAAAATATGAAAAATTCTGCTTAAAACTTAGGCTAGGAATAAAAAAGACATTGGCATCACTTATATTAATTTGCTATATGGTCATTGAGGTTGGTGTTCCAATATTAATCATTAAAGAAGAGTTTACGAATTTAACCATTGACACAAGGTATATTTTCATAATGATATTTATTAATGGCTCTACGTTTTTATTATTTGTATTTAGTTGTTTTATATGCTTTGGTCGTTGTAAACATTCACAGTCTATCCAAGAACGTGTTTGATTCGCATCAAACAATTTTGCTATATGTTTAAAATTTCTTCAACCAACCTATTTTAAAAAAAAAAAACAATAATATGTACAATTGTAATTATAACTAGTAATTTAAGCTATTCATTGAATTTCGAACACTAATCAAATCAACTGAATAACAATCATATTTTTTCCTTTCATCAATTCCATAATGAAAACAATCAAATAATCCAAATTCAACAAAATCTATTTCAGAAATATAATAAAAAATTTCTTGAAATAATAATGATTTATTGACTTGTATACTTGAATCTTTTTTCTTGATCAAAATATAAAGGTTTTTGATTACTTTGGTTGTTGCAATATTACACAAAAATGGCATTGGTATTTTGGAAAAGGACCCGTAAGATAACTTGATTGTTATTGAATTTAAATTTAGTGGTAGAGATAATGCTTCATTGTGAAAAAAACCTCCAATAGTATCAAAACAGTTGTATAGATGATAGTCAATTGGAATTAAAGTAAAATTTGTTAAATTCGGACTTAATTTTATGAACTGCTTGTAAATAGAATTTAAATTAAAATATCGGCAATCATCAACATTGCCATAAGCAGCAAAATCCATATGCCGATCAGATTTAAGATACTCGAGATCACTATGGATGGAATTATAATTTAGTGACGTTGTAAATAATTTAATGTTCAATTCTTTTTCCAACACCCAATCCACAGGTATCTCAAAAACCATTGTCATAAAAAAATATAATTCTTCCAAATTTGGGAAATCATTATTATTTAGTATTGATAAATATTCTTTATATAACTGTTGGTTTAGACAGACAAAGTTGAATTTTTTCAGAAATTTACAATTTTTTTTACCAATCATTGATCCGTAAGTTTGATTTAAAGAAATTTGTGTAACACTGCATGGTATTACATTTTCATTTAAAGAATTCTCAACTATAAATCTTGTTAATCCTAAAAATTCAAGATTCTCTGGTATTAAAAATTTTAAAAATGTTGAATTTAATTTATAAGGATAGACACTATATAACCTCAATATTTTCAAAGATTTTGGTAGAAACTTTTGATCATTTCTGTATTTTATAAACTTTTTTGAATCAATTTTTGTTTTCAAATCTTTTGAATTTAATATTAAAGATTTCAAAGTTGTATATGATGAATAAATACTTTTATTATCATAATTATTAAAATTATTTAAATCATTCATGTAATTATTTATAAAACCTTTAAAATTTGTCGATTCTTTTATATCATTGTAAAGTTTTGGTAAATCCCTTTTGGATATATCAAAACAAAACTTAGCACCATAATCATTATAATACCATTCTGATAACCCAGTAAAGAATGCTATTTTAATTTGACTCTTGTAACTATTAAAATTATCAGAACAAATCACATTTGAAATTTTTTTAAAAAAACCCAATAAATTTCTGCTATTACAAAAACAAACATAAATAATAAGAGTCTCTGAAAATTTCAAAAAATCTTTGAGAGATTCCGGATATTTTTCAAAATATTTGAAATTATTTATACAGATTTTTTGATCAAAACAATTATTTAAATCACCAGTATCAGGATTCACATAGGGAATTGTGCATGCTCTAGAGTCACTTATATATTTTGGTTTACCAATAGAAGTATATATCCATTTTTTCCATCCTATTCGATTTCGTATATCCCAACAGATATTATGAAAATTCATTGCATTTTTAATAGAAAGATAATCCCAAATTTTCACTAATACACTATCAGGTAAATCTAATATGCCTAGTGGGGGTAATGAATCTTTTGCTTTTTCAAACATCTTTTTTTTTTTTGTGTTATATAAGTCTGTTGATAGGTTTTTTTTTTATATAATAATTAATATATGTCGAACGATTTTATATTTATTTATTTAAAATCAGAATTTACTATAATCTATGTACATTTTGTATGTAAAAGTTGAAGATAACACGGTGGTTAATTACTTGTTAAAACTAAGTTTGAACTACGTATACTTACGATTCAAATCTTGGTATATATAGACTTTTTTTTTTGTCCACTTAAAGTTAAATGCTTGTATTAATTGCATAAAATGATTAGACTGTTTATAACAACTGAAGCTACTAGTTACGTATATATCTCGATTTAAATAAGCGAAAGAACTATTTAAACATATAAAAATTTAACAATGACAATTGGTTTATATTTATTTGTACAATTTTGTAATTTAATATATAGGTTTCAAGCTGGTGGAAAGCCTAGGTTTTCCGATGAATTTTCCGATGGAATTTAATTTTTTACTGTATCATATATTTTCCGATGACCATACTTATGAGAAACACATCATTTTCGATAATGAAAAAATAGCATTTTAAGTTAAGTCAATTACGTGATAATAGAATAGATTTTTGGTATTACTATAGATATTAGATAAATTACTGACTCAATTAGCATTTCAAATAATTAGATTCTGTGTATCGGAAATTATTTTCAAAGTCAATACCTTAAAAAAAGAAAAAATTTCCGATAACTTTGACCTTAATTCAAAGGATTATAATTGTAAATATCAAGAAAATATTTATCTCTATTCAAGTAAGCCATCAATTTTGAATATAAAGTTGTGTTTTTGTAATTAAAGCAGGCATTAAGCAGATTTTAATTGACATATAAATTTGGTGGTTAAATTTATCGGAAATTATTTTCAAGTCAAAATACCTTTAAAATAAATTTTCCGATGACTTTGACCTTAATCTAAAGGATCATAAATGTAAATGTAAAAAAGTTATTTATCTCTATTCAAATAAGCTACTAATTTTTAAAATGAAATTGTAATTCTATAATTATAAATAACAAGTAGTACACAGGGTTAATTGACATGTAAATTTGATGACTGGTGTATCGGAAATTATTTTCAAAATATCTTTAAAAATTTTTTTCCGATGACTTTGACCTTAATTAAACGGATCATAATGTAAATATCAAAAAAAAAAAATATCTCTATACAAGTAAGCTGCTAATTTCTAATATGAAATTGTAATTTTGTAATTATAGCAGGTATTAAGCAGGTTTAATTGACATGTAAATTTCTTTGGTGGTGTATCGGAAAATATAATATTTTCAAGTAGCATTAACTTTTTTCCGATGACTTTGACGTCCTATTAATGAATAAGTTCAGTTTTGATAATTTATTAAGGATATATATTGCCTTCATGAAAAAAGGTATAGCTAATCGATCTCAAATATTGATCTATTTTCACTATAGTTTATTGTAGATATAATAATCTGAATGCTTCTTAAGAAACATTCTAGACTCAGATGCATGCATGATTTTGACTACGAATAACCTCAGGTTCTCGATAGTCTAAGTATAAGTATATATCAAAAGTATATATGCTATGCTGAAAAACATATTTAATTTTAATGGAGTTCAATTTAAATCAAGATTATGTCGATCGATCGATTGCTGTTTATAATATATTGTATATATAGATTTCAAAGTCATAAAATCATTTGCAGTGTGTAAACAGTCTCTGGTTACACCTCCAACTATATATATCATGATCGATATATACAGTATATATAGAAACGATTTGTAAAATATCATTCATGGATTGAATTATAATAAATTCTGCATCAGATAATCTTACTAGTATACTATAGGTATATACATTGTTGATGAATTCTTAGTAATTCGAATTCTCAGTATATCCAAGCTTGCTTAATTGTCAATTAATTACTTGGTAAAATATTGTAGCAATATTAAATATAATGCGCGTATTAATACGTGTTGCAAATATTATAAGATCCAAGTTCATTATAATTACATAAATCTATAGTATATTTATATATAACATGTCAAGGTAACCAATGAAATTGAAGAATCAATGACATATGCATATGGTCTATTGAGCTTGGTATTATATTGGCTCGCTTAGAACTAGAGTTTTGAATACGACAACGCTATATAGTAGTCTTAATTTCGGGTAGTTTAGGCTTCAAAAATTTTTAACATGCATATACATATATAACTATGTTCTATATGGATACTGGTATATTGATGGTAGCTACAAGGGTTACCCGTGGTGAATGGTTACATTTAGCTATATGAATAATGTAATATTAGTATCTAGATTCAGATGGATTATATATAGTAATTGATGGCCTTTAATCATCAGCTCAATCGATAACATTGCGACCATAGTATCATGATGATACAGTATACCTCCATGGTACCAGGTACTGGTATACCACGCCGATATCAATCAATTGCAACATGTTTAATTTGCTGCAATTGCATTAATGGAAGTCGATCGTGATGAGATTTAGCCTGAGTAATGACGGTATATATATATGTATGTGTAGCTAATACCATATGTATATTTACTGTATTTGTATATGCAACAGCCTAGATATATAGGCCCCCTTCTATAAATATTACAATCGATGTAATCTACTTTAATCATAGTAAAAATACGATAAACATAGCAAGTATTGTTTGATCATGATGCATCCATCAATTTAAGAAGAATTTGCAAGCACATAAGAACTCAGACGGATAATTATTCAACGAATAAAAGTGTTACTTAGCCTGCAATTTTGTTTCGATGATCTTTAACAATTTTTGATTATTCGGATCCCCTTGAATCTTCTTTCGCATTTACTGTATTTTTTTAAAGCATGGCAGCCGTCCATGGCGCTGCACTGAACTGCACATAAAAACTTTAAATTTTTTTTTTTAAGACAAAATTCTCTCCAGCAAAATTATTTAATCGATCGGATCAAGACAATAATATACAAACAACAAAGACAATTTTTTTTCTCCTTTTTTTTTTTTTTTCTTTTCAAGACACACACAGACCACTAGTTTATAAACATCAATTATAAAATAAACAGATAATAAAAAAACAAACTAGAACTAAATGAATGAAGAACAACAATCAAGTTCTTCAACAAGTTATTTTAATAATGATACCCAACCAACAACATCATCACCTACAACAACAAAACAATCAACATCAACACGACCTTATAAATTATTAAGAAGAACATCAACTTTTGTTACAGATACTAATGAATCAAATAAAATTCAATTTCAAAAAAGTATAAAAAATCGTCCAAGAGTTTCTAGTGAACAACAACAACAACAATTAGATGAACAAGTTTTATTATCAGATACTAATATTGAAGAAGAACTTCCAAATAATAATATTTTTCAACGATTTTATCCACAATATAAAAAACCAAGTTTAATAATTAAAAAAATTTATTATAATTCAAAAGTTAGAAATGTTTTAAAAGCATCTTTAGCTTATTTAATTGCATCATTAGTAGTTTATACACCATTTGGGAAAATTTATGGATTAAGTGATAATAAACATATGGTTGCAACAATTGCAACTTATTTTAATCCTGCAAGAACTTCAGGTTCAATGACAGAAGCTACATTTTTTGTTGGAATAGCAGTTGCTTATAGTTTTTTATTATCAATAGCAAGTATGTTAACATCAGTTGTATTTAGTTCATTACAATTAAGAGAAATTGGTTATGTTATTGATATTTTAGTATTTTGTGGTGGTGGTATTGGATCAATTAGTTTTATGAAACAACATGTTAATACACCAAATTTTACTACTGCATGTACAGTTGCATTTATTTCATTAATTATTATTTTAACAAGAGAAGGAAATGTTCAAAATGGTACATTAAGTTTTTCAAAATTATTACAAAATTTTGCATTAATTTTTTCTGGTATTGTAATTAGTACAGTATTATGTTATACAATTTGGCCACAAAGTGCATTAAAAGAATTGAAGAAAACTTTAAATAAAAGTATGGAAGTTTATGGTATAATGTTAGGAGTTATAACTGATACTTTTTTAATTGGTGGTAATATTCAAGATTCTTGTTCAAATTTTAATGATTTACAAAATCAAGTTGCAGATTGTTTTTCAAAATTAGAAAAACATTTATCTGATTGTAAATATGAATTATTATTAAAAGGTAAAGAAAAAGAATTATTATTATTAAAAAAAATGGTATCAATTTGTCATAATTTAGCTTCTCATATTGGTGGGTTAACATCAAGTTGTCATGTTCAAAATTTATTATTACAAGATGATTATGATTCTAATTCTGGAACTAATAGTTCTGCAAGTTCAATTGTTTCATTAAATGAAATTACTTCAAGAATTAGTACTGATCAATTAAATCGTTTATCATCAAATACAAGTGATGATAATAACAATAATAATAATAATACTTTAGATTTATTTCAATTATTTGTTTATCATTTAGGTCCACCTTTAAGATCATTTTCACATAATTTAAGAGAAATTTTACATCAAATTCCTTTTACACCAGATGAAGAATTAAAAGTATCATTAAATAATCAAGATATTCGACATAATTTACAAACTAATAGTGATAAATATTCAAATGCAAGAGAAAATGCTTTAAAAAAATTATATAGTCAAGATATTTTTAAAAGTATGGGAGATTTTGAAACAATGGCAGATGAAGAAGGTATTGCAGCAAGTTGTGGGAATTTTTCTTATGTTTTGGAAGCTTTTGCAAATGAATTACAACATTTTATTATGGTATTAGAAGAATATGAAGAAACTATTCAATTACCACCACCAAAAAGTTGGAGTTGGTTTAAAGTTTGGAAATCAACCAAAAAAAATGATATTCTTAATGAACCATTATTATTAAATCATGATTATGATGAGAGTGATGAAGCATTAGATTTACATCAATCAAATTTTATTAAATTACCAAAGACAAGTAAACCAGATAGTATTGGATATAAAATTTGGCAAAGTTTAAGAGTTTTTAGAAGAACTGATGTTAAATTTGGTATTAAAGTTGGGATTGGAGCAGCAATTTTTGCATTACCAGCATTTTTAGATCATTTAAGACCAATTTTTGGTAGATGGAGAGGTGAATGGGGTTTAATTACTTATGCAATTATTATGGCAAAATCTATTGGTGGTACATTAAAAACTGTTAGAATTCGAATTGGTGGAACATTTGTTGGTGCAATGTTAGCTTATATAACATGGGAATTATTTAATGGTAGTCCTGTAATGTTAGCATTTGTTGGTTGGTTAGTTGCATTACCAAGTTTTTGGATTATTTTATATTGGCCAAATAATAACCCTTTTGGTCGATTTATTTTATTAACTTATAATATTACAGCATTATATTCTTATTCATTAAGTGCATGGGATGATAATGAAAATGATGATGATGAAGGTGGGAAAAATCCAATTATTGGTGATATTGCATTTCATAGATTTGTTTCAGTTACTGTTGGTACATTATGGGCATTATTAGTTACTGTATTGTTTTGGCCAAATAGTGCAAGAAGACAATTTAAAGATGTTTTATCAATTCAATGGATGAGAATGGGTTTAGTTTGGAAATCTGATCCTTTAGAAACTACTAAAAATAATGATGATGATAGTACTACTACTAATAATAGTATGATTAGAGGGTTAAAAGGTGATCATGAATTGAGAACTACAATGATTGAATTAAAATTATTATTAAGTCAAGCAACTGAAGAATTAAGATTAAAAGGGCCATATCCTTTAAAACAACATCAAGATATTATGAAATCTACTCAAAGAATTTTGGATATGTATCAAAATATGAGTGTTATGGTTAGTAGATTTAAAAATCCTTCACAAAGAGAACAAGATATGATTGATTATACAAGAAGTGATAGAAAAGAAATTTGTAGTAGAATATTTTTATTTTTTTATTTAATTTCATCAGCTGTTAAAATGGGATTTCCGTTACCAGATAAATTACCATCAACTGAACATGCAATTGATAGAATGTTGGCAAAATTAAATGAATATAGACAACAATCAGTTGATCCAAGTTCTCCAGGTAGTGATAATAATAATAATAATAATACTGATGAATGGGTTGATGAAGAAGATTTTGTTTTGTTTTATTCTTATATTTTGGCAACTATTATGATTAGTGAAGAATTAGCCAAAATTGCATTAGTTATTCAAGATTTATATGGTGTTATTGAAGATGAATTGCATTAGTCTTTTTTTTTTTCTATATTTTCTTTAGTGTATTTATTTTTTTTAAGTATAGTTTAATTGCATTAATTTTTTTTTTTTCTTCACACTGGCTAATTCTTTGTAAACAAAATTTTGTATTAGGAAGCATCAGATGCATTATATTATATTTGTAAAGTAAATTTGTATGATATCGTGTTGATGCATTCATGCACTAGTCATCGTTGACATCTCACGCCGCATGATTACTTCGGAATTCCGTTCTCTTGTGTGCTTGTATAACTGGAACTCCGTTCCCAACTTGAAACTTTTTGTGGCACAAGCTGTTAATGCAGTGATATAGGTCTACTATAGTATACAAAAGTTCAGAATTCTTGTTAGCTTTTGAGGTTTGGGGTGGCAAGCAACGGCGTGGTGCCTTATTACTACTTAAAAACTCACCATAAAAATTTCATCATTTCCCAATTACTAATGTTTGAAATTCCGGGTGGCTAAACTTTTTTTTTTTTTTATATCACAAAAAAATTTTATTATCCCAACATAGAATTTTTTTTAATCTATTTTTTTCCTTTTACCACACAAATACTTCAAATCAACTTTAAAAGAAATATATACCAACCCTTACAATGGATAACATAACAGCAGATTCAGAAATTGGCAAACAACTTTGCGAAATCGTTAAACAAGAATTAGTTAAATTTAATTTAGAAGATGATTTAAATGATGTTGCTGAATATATTGTTATGATGGTTTGTAATAATAAACCAATAGATGAAATGGTATCAGAATTAGGTAGTTTATTTGGTGAACAATTTCAAAATCCAGATTTTGGACAATGGGTTTATAGTGAATTATTCAGTCTTACAAATGGTAATAATAATAACAGTAACAATAATAACAATGGTATTAAAAAAGAAGTTAAAATTGATGAAAGTGCAAATGAAGAATCAAGTAGTGGATTTGGTGGTTATGTATCAAATGCTCCAAGAGGTCCAGCAAGTATGAGAAAGAATCAAAATAAAAATGGAGTTTTTAAATCAAATAATACTACAGGAGGTCCAAGAAAATTAGGTGGTCATTCTATTGGTGGTGGTATTAGTGGATCTAAATATAATAATAATAATAATGGATTAGTTCAACAAGTTCAAGAAGATATGATGATGGGTAATACAAATAATGATGATGGTAGAGGTGAATTTAATAATTTGGAATTAGGTTCAGATGGTAATAATAATAATAACAACAACAATAATAATAGAAAAGAAAGATGTCGACATTGGCCACATTGTAATTATCCAAATTGCAAATTTCCACATCCAACAAAACCATGTATTAATTTCCCACAAGGTACTTGTACATATCCAAAAGGTACATGCCCATATTTACATGTGGGTGAAGATCCATTACCAGGATCAAATGGAGCATTTATTCCACCAACTGGTCAAATTGATTTATCAAATCCATTAGGTGGTGGTTGGATGAATGGTATTCCAGTTCCACCACAAATGAGCCATCCTCAAATGTTGAAAAAGAAAAATTTCAAAAAGAATTATAATCAACAACAGCAACAACAACAACAAAAAGAAGAACAAGAAAATAAAATCATTATTTGTAAATATACAGATAAATGTGCAAATCAAGCATGCCCATTTGGTCATCCAACACCAGCTAATGCACAAGCAACAGTTTCAAAATTAGATTGGTGTCCACAAGATGTTCAATGTGATGATCCAACTTGTGAATTTGCACATAAATCAGCTTCATTAGTTCGACAACCAGAACCAATTCCTCAACAAGTTGCAGTTGATTGTAAATTTTTGGATAAATGTACTAATCCAAAATGTCGATATAGACATCCAAGAAGTCATGTTAGATGTCGAAATGGACCAAAATGTGATCGAGTTGATTGTTTATTTAGTCATGAAAAAGAAGAACAATGTAAATTTGGTATTAATTGTAAAAATACTAGTTGTTTATATCAACATCCTGAAGGTAGAGATACTGCATTAAGACAAGGTGGTACTTCAAATACTTGGGTTAGTCCAGCATTACAACAACAAAATCATCAGCAACAAGGAGATGCACCAAGATTTCCAGTAGAAGAAACTACTGAAAAAATGATTATTTCAGATTCACAATAATTAAGATTTTTATCTGTGATTCTTCTTTTTTTTTATTTAATTATTATGTTATATTTTTTTTTATTATTATTTAATTTATTTATAAAAACAAAACAAAAAGAAAAAAAACAAATTTTAAGAAACCAAAAAAAAAAAAAAAAAAGTTTATGAGAAAAGAAAAAAAATTTTTCTTACTTTTATGAACTTAATGAGTTCTTATCTTTTTTTGAGAGATTCTTTACTAACCATATTTTAATTGTAGATATTATTTTATTATTGGCTTTTGTTTAGGTCAAGAAACAGTCACAAACGACAAGCAAAAAGAAAAAGCACAATGCATTAGTTCTTGTATATTATTTATTTCATCTTGAAAAAAAGAAACAATTTTCCCCCCTGTATCATGATTTTTTAACCATTAATTATTTATTAATATATTTATTTATTTATTTTTTTCCAATTGTTTTTTTAGAAATTTCTTATTATCTAACATCTTGTAAGGTTTATTGTTGTGATCATTAAACAATTTCATATCAACATGTTCAAAACAATTATTAAAATCAATAAATATCTTGATATTATTATTTAATAATAATAATTTTATTAAAAATAAATTTAAATCAGTTTTATCAATCATATCAATATAAATCTCATTAAAATTTTTAATCAAAAAATTTTCAAATTCTTCATTATTATTACTATTTAAATTAAAATTGGTTAAACTTGCAATATTAATCCAATTTAATTTATTTGGAATTTTTAATTTCATTAAATTGATATTTAAATAACTGGTTCTATAATTATTAGTACCAATAATACAAGTATCTAATTCCAATGATTTTAAATTAATTGATTTTTTTAATATCAAATTTAAATTATCAATATCTAATGATTTATTATCTTGATATGAAAATCTTAATAATAAATGTTTTAAATTTAATAGGTTTGTATTTCTTAGAATAGATAAATTTGTATAGTCATTTATAATTAACTCTTTAATATTATTCAAATCTTTTGTTTTTATAAATTTAATATTCTCTTCTTTACCTCCAAATAATTCTAGTTTTGTTATTGTTGATGGTATATCTAAGCTATAAGAACTTGATTCCAAATTAAGTGATAATTTTGTTAGATTTTTGAAATGATTTATACTTGATAATAATGACTGGTTTATACCACATTCTTGAATATATGGTGATAATTTTTCAAATGGATCATTAGTACTCAATTTATCAATACTAATTATACAATCAATACCTAATTTATCAACAGTTTTTAATAAATTATCATATACATTTGGATAATATTTTCTAGTTTTGATAAAGATCTCAGTATTACTATTATCTTTTAATAAAATATTCCAGTTTAAATCATTCAAATCCATCCCATCAGTATTTTTATTATAACTTTCAACAATATTAATTCGTTTAACATTTAAACTATCATTATTATTTTCATCACATAAATAACTTAAAAATCTTTTAAAAGATTTTAATGTTGATATTTTTAATCTACCATGTGTAAAAAGTTTTGAATTTTTATTATTATCTTTTAATGGTAAATTTATATCTAAATTTGAATAAATTTCTGAATTTAAAGTTAAAAATGGTAATGAATATGAATGATAAAAATTAAATCTTGAGGTTGATGATAAATGCTTTGATATTGATAATATAATTTCTGGTGGTAATTTATCCATTTTCCTTATAAACGTTTCCTATAACTGATTGATGAAGTACAAAATTGAAATAAAAAATTTTATATTAAAAAAATCTAGGGGTCCCATCTTTTTTTTAGGGGCCCACAAGATTAATGACCGAATTTTGCCTTTAAGCCTATGTAAGGTCCCCCAAGGTTGAAAATTTTTTTATAATGTCTTAAACATCATCATTATTAAAGATCCGATCGAGAATTTAAAGCTTGGATACTATTTGTTTCACTAAATTTTTTAATCGGTTTTTCCACACGGCTGTGCTAAAACACCTTGAAAGTATTAACTTAATATATCATAAATGTCTATATATATATCTCTATTACTTACTACATAAATCATACCATTCATTAGGTGGTTGTTGTTTCTTTAATTCATCAGGTAAAACTAAAAATTCCATCATCATCCCAGCAACCATATGCCATGAAATATGACAATGAAATGGCCATAAACCAGGATTATCAAATCTAGTTCTTACTAAAGCCCAACCAAATTTATCAACTTGAAAAGTATCTCTTAAAATTGGATTTTCATTAAATTTCATTGTTTTATTATTATAACTATCCCAATCAAAATAACCTTTACCACCATCTAAAATCCAAAATTTAAATCCATGCATATGAAAAGGATGTGCACCATCATCATAATTATTAATTAATAAATCAACAACTTTTGATTCTTTAATTGTTATAATCATATTATTTTTTTGTAATGACCAATTTGGTTTATTACTATCATAATTTAATTTATTATCTTTATCGTTTAAAATTGTTTTTAATGTACATTGATCAGATTGTATTGGATGTTTATATGATGATTCATTAAAATATCCTAAAGTAATTTTTTTAGCACCAATTTGAAAACTTGCATCTAATTGAATAAAATCATCAGGTTCTGGTAAAATTTGTTTAATTTTTGGTTTTAATAATTTTGAATCTAATTCAATACAACTTCTTGAATTATCCAAATCTTTCCAATGAATTGTTTCTGGTTCTTTATCTAATTCACCATTATTTTCTAGTAATTTCATTACTTGTTCAGGATATGCAACAACTGCTTTAACATTTGAATCTAAATGTGATGAATCTGCATCATAACAAAATTTATTCATATTAGCTCTCATCCAATATTTACCATTTTTTTGTGAAGTATCAATTAATACAGAATATCTTTGAGCATTTGATAATCTTAAAACATTAACGTTTAATTCTTCTGTTAAAGTACCATCAGTTTCTATAATTTTTAATTCATGATCATCTATACTAAAATCAAATTCACTAAACCCACCAGCTGATATTAATCTAAATCTATATATCAAATCTGGTTTTAATGATATAATTGAATGTCTACTATTACCACAATGATAATTCCCTCTAATATTATTACAATCTGATTTTATTGTACTTTGAATTAATCCAGCATCTGGTACTGGTTCAGCATTTTCAACATTTGGTGAAATATATTTTGATATTAAATCCATTGTATTTTCATGATATAAATCAGTCATTAAAATAATAATTTCTTCATCATATTTATAATATTTTTCTTCTTCTTTTGAATGAATAATTAATGGTCCAACTAATCCATCAACC
This sequence comes from Blastobotrys capitulatus, assembly GCA_030564325.1. Classification (NCBI taxonomy): domain Eukaryota; kingdom Fungi; phylum Ascomycota; class Dipodascomycetes; order Dipodascales; family Trichomonascaceae; genus Blastobotrys; species Blastobotrys capitulatus. Next base: position 18,577 of record JAJLUL010000004.1, read on the forward strand.
ATTTGAGTTGAATAATGTGCATGATACCAATAAGTACCATATTGATTTTTTAAATTAAATTTATATATAAAAGTTTTACCTGGTTGAATAGCACATTGATTCATCCCATGTGCTCCATCCATATAATTTGTACCATTTTGATGTATACCATGAAAATGAATTGTTGTTGGTGTAGTACCATTATTAAAAACTTTAATAATAATTTCATCACCTTCATTTGCTTCAATAACAGGACCAGGAAATTTCCCATTAATAACAGTCATTATTTTTTCAACTCCATCTGGAGCTGCTATAATATTACTAATATTAAATTCATAATATCTTGTCTTTATTTTAGATTGATTATTTATATTCCATAATCCATTTCTACTTAAATGATATTCTCTACTTGTATCTAATTCCCATGATCTTAATGGTGCACCATAAATAGTTTTATTTCGAATTTCCAAGACATTATTTTCTTGTAATGATTGTAAATCACCATAAAATCCTTGATTAACTAAATCATTATTTATATGTAATCGATGGAAATTTTTTGGCATTAATGTAAATCCTAATAATACTAAAGCAACTGCAAAAAATACACATCCTGCTAATTGATTTTGAAAACTATTATACCATTTTTTTCTATTTAATTCATCTTCAGATTCATTACTTAGATTATAATGAAAATTGCTACTACTACTGGTACTAGAATTGTTATATCTTGGTGGATGTACTTGAATGAATTCTCTATTCATATCATTGATTTGTAAATTTTTAAATAATATTATTAAAGCAAAAGTTCATATTAGAATTCAAAAAGAACAGAAGGTTGCTGGTAACAAACTTTTTATAGTTTGTTGGTTCTACAAAGGGAAAAAAAAATCTCGCTAAATTTATTTATTATTACTGTATATGCATTGAAATTACACGTGCGGGGTTTAATACGGCATGAAGGATTAATTAAATTATTAAATGATACGGCGGTGGCCGCGTTATCATCATCAACAAATATGAAACATCACCACTTTTTTTATTATTCAAAAAAAAAAAAATAGACAATTAAATTAAATAAAACTATATAAACCTATCGACCAATAAGTTTTGATGATAATGCTTCCAAATCTTCCAAAGTTTCTGGTTCTTCAACATGTAAAACACCATCATCTTCAGATTCTTCATCTCTTTGAAACCATTTAGGTTTTTTAGTATCAGGTTTATCACCATCATCACTATAATCACTTTGATCATTATCATCATCTTGATCATTATCACTTGGTAACATTGCAACAACTCCACTATCTTCTTCTCTAGCTCTTCTTTCAATTTCTTGTCTTTTTCTCTTCTTTTCTTGTCTTTTTTCTTTTGCAATTTGTTTATCTTCAATATCTTTTTGTTCCATAATTTGTGATTCTTTTTCAACAAATTGTTTCTTTTGAACTTCTGCATCACCAGCTTTTTTGAAATCTTCTTCATTTTCAAATTCATAAATTTGATGTGGATTACCTTCATCATCAAATACCAATTTAGTGCCACTAGCTTTTTCTTTTGCAATTGCTTTCTTTGATAATGCTCTTTTAGCTGCTCTTTTTGAATCTGGTTTTTCAATTTTTAATAATTCAGGTTCCATATTTTCATGAATACCATGACTTTTTTTAGCCAAAAAATCTTCTTCATCATCATCATCTTCATTACCATTTTCTAATGAACCAAAACCACCTTCTTGTAATTCTTGATATTCTGTTGATAAAACACCTTGATTTTTTCTACCAAACATTCTATCATATTTTGTTACAACTTTACCATCATTATCATTATTTTTTTCTTTATTAATACCTAATAATTTTTGTAATTCTCTTGATTGATTTTTTCTTTCTTTTGCTTCCTTTAATTTTGTCATTCTTTTAACATTTGGTACTGAAGGTAAACCAAAACTTTTTGCTAATTTTTCCATTGGAATATCTTCAACATTATATTTAACATAATCTTTTGGTCTAACTTCAATTGATCTTGCATAACTTTGAATTGCTTTTTGACCACATACTTTAATTTCTGGATCTTCATAGCACATTCTTTGTAATTCAACTGTAATATTTTGTTTAGTTTTTTCTTTAATAGTTTGTTTTGATATTTCAATTTGATTCTTTGTTAATCTATCAATAAATGCTTCTTCTTCTTTTGAATTTAAAAATAATAATGCTTGACCCTTTTTTTCATTTCTTGCTGATCTACCTGATCTATGAATATAAGTTTGAATATCTTCTGGTAAATCAACTTGTAAAACCCAATCAATACCTGGAATATCAATACCTCTTGCTGCAACATCAGTTGTAAATAAACATGCTGATTTTAATGATCTAAATTTTTCAACATTTTCTATTCTAGCAGTTTGTTTTTGAGTACCAGTTAATTGAATTAATGGCATACCTGGTTGTAATTGTTTAAAAGTTTCAAATACAAATCGTACTTGTTTTCTTGATGCAAAAAAAACCATAATTTTTTTTGATAAATGTGATTTAATAAAAGAAAATAATGAATTTAATTTTTCATAATCTTCAATAACAATATAATAATGACTTAAAGTTTTTGGTGTTGTAAATCTTTCAGTATTATGAGGTGAAATATACATTGGATTTTTTAATGATAATCTTGCAAGATTTTTAATTGATTTATTTTGTGTTGCACTTACTAATAATGTTTGTCTATTTATTGGAATATCTTGTAAAATAAAATTAACATCTTTTGAAAATCCTTCATCTAAACATCTATCAGCTTCATCTAATACTAACATTTTAATATTAGAAGTATCTAAATTAGTACTTTTATGCATATGATGAACAATTCTACCTGGTGTACCAATTAAAATATTAATTCTTGCTAATCTTTCACTTTCTGTATGAGCATCTTTACCACCAACAACTAATGCAGCTGAAAATTGATGATATCTACCAATTTTTTGTAGAACTTCAAATGTTTGAATTGCTAATTCTCTTGTTGGACTTAAAATCATAACACCTAATCCATCTAAATCTGTCCAATTATTTCTAAATAATAATTCTAATACAGGAACTAAAAATGCCAAAGTTTTACCACTACCAGTTTGAGCAGCTGCTAAGATATCATGACCTTGTAATGCAGGTATAATACTTAATCTTTGAATATCTCTTAAATCCATATAATGAGAATTTATTAATCCTTTTAATGTAGGTTTTGATAATGGTAATTCATTAAATTTTTTTAAATTTTTTAAATCATTGGTTGTATCGAAATTAGTAACTTGATCTTGTAAATTTTTAACATTTTCTATTTCTTGTTTTAATTTTTCTTTTCTAAGTTGATTTTTAGATTTTGGTTTTTCTTTTGGTTGTTGTTTTTTCTTTGCCATTGTTCTTGTAATCTTTTGATTTATTATTTGTCTATAGATTAAAAGATAAAAGAGAAAAAAATTTTGATTGTAAAAAAATTGATAAATTTTTTTTGACTTTCGCACGGCTGAAATTTTTTTTTTTATTTTTTTTTTTATCGCGCGCCTCAAAGATAAAAAAGTTAAACGCTCTTCAAGGAAAATAAAAGAAAATCCTGTGATCCCAAAAAGAAAAATATAATACACTATAATAATAACATATATTTCTTTTAACGACAAGAAGGTTACTACTATACCTGGTTATGAATAAGTTTATATAATAAATGGAACGAAGAGAAAGAGATCGAGGACGTGATAGTCATCGTGATAAAGAACGAGAAAAATATAGAGGACGAGGAGGAGATAGAGATAGAAAAAGAGAAGATAGATATAAAGATAGAGAAAGAGATAGAAAAGATAGACATCGTCAACGTTCAAAATCACCTCCTTCATCTTCATCAAGTAAACAAGACCAAAACCAAGACCAAGATAACAATAATGAATTACAAAAACCTAATTTTAAACCATCTGGATTATTAGCAAAAGAATCAAATAATGTTAATGGAATTCAATTAAAATATGTTGAACCAGAAGATTCATGTTTACCAAATTCTAAACCAGTTTATAGATTATTTATATTTGAAAAAGATGATATTGTTTCAAAAATTGATTTAAAAGATAAAAAATGGTTTTTATTAGGTAGAGCAGATTTTTGTAATATTAAACTAGAAGGTGCATCAATTTCAAAACAACATGCTGTTATTCAATTTAGAAAAATTGTTTCAAAAAATAAATATGGTGAAAATATAACTAATATTAAATGTTATTTAATTGATTTAGATTCTTCTTATGGTACAAAATTAAATCATGATGATTTACCAAAATCAAGGTTTATAGAACTTCGAAATAAAGATATGATTCAATTTGGTGGAATTAAAGATCGCGAGTATGTACTAATTGTTAGTTAGATTAACTATTTATTTATTTTTTATTATCTATTTATTGGTGAACTATTACCATCTCTTTTAAATAATCTTTTAAAATTCTCATTAATTTTATTAACTGAATTATTACCATGAGTAAAACGTTCTAAACCTTCAGTAAAATTATTTAATACTTTAGAATTATCAAATAAATTTGATTGTGATGCAAAATGTCCAAATGATGATGATGATGATGGAACTCTAGAATGAGAATTAGAACTAGTAGGACTTGATAATGATGTGGTATTTATTGTTAAATTATTATTATTATTGTTATTATTATTAAAATTAGTAGTATTATTATTAGTATTGATATTGTTAGTGGTTGATTGTATATCATTCATTCGTAAATTGGTTAGTATTGGTAAATGTGGTTGTAAATTATCATGAGCTTTTAAATGAGAATTAAAAGATTCAATATATCTTGCCCAATCATTTCTATTATTAATACCTTTAAATTGTAAGATTTTAATAAAATTATCTGGTGATGAATCTTTAATACAAATAAAATATGTTTGAACTAAAGTTTCAATTGGATCAGTTGATGACATTATAACTTTTAAAATTGATTCAATTCTTTTTAATGATTGTTTATAATGACGTTCATAACTTGATGATACTTTATAATCTTTTCTTAATGATGGTAAATTTTTAAAACATACATCTAATTCACATAAATCTAATAACATTTGTTCAGCTGCCACTGGACTTAAAGGTTTACATTGTACCATTTTATATAAAAAGTTTTGTGTAATTGATTCAACTAATCGATCTAATACCATTCTTGCATGTAAATCTTTATGAATACAATTCAAAACTTTTTCACTTTCTTGTTCAATATTTTTTCTTAGTTCTGATACATAAGGACTTTGATCTGGTATTTCTAATTTACTCCAATTTGTATTAATCATTTCTCTCCATGCAAATTCACAACTTGATTCAATTTTTGAAACTAATAATGCTATTGATTGGTTAATAACCTGACTAAAAGAATCTTTTTGATCTTCTAAATTAACAAATTGTCTTTGATTTTCATCTAATTTTTCAATAATTCGTTGTTCTAATTGATCAGTTGTATTTCTACAATAATCTGATGTATTTAATGCTAAACAAACACTTTTTAAATCATCTAATGAATTGATTTTATATGGTATAATAATTTTTAAAATATCATTACAATAAATTGATAACCATTTGGCAAATAAATTTGATAAATCTAATAATGGTGGTCCTGTTGATAATTTTGCAGTTTGATTTAAAGTATTTTTATAAAATCCAAATAAATCTGCTGAAGTTGGTAATACAGTTGGTTCTTCAATATTTATATCTTCAGGATTTGGTGATGGTGGTAATTTGAATTTTTCAAATTTATTTTTTAATAATTTATCTTGATGTTCAATCCAAACATTTAAATGAGGCTGAAATGCTATTGATATACTTTTATCAAATATATTTTTTTTAAAATTTTTACTTAAAAATTGTTCAAATTCTAACGTTTCTTCTAATGCTTGTAATAATAATTGAACATTAACATTTCTACCAGCTAATTTTAATAATTGTTGAATATCTTCTTTAGTAGTTTTACAAAAACTATGACATAATTCTTCTCCAACTGGCCAATCATTTGCAAAATATATACTTAATTCATCATTATGTTTTTTTAATAATTTTTTCAAATAACTATATCTTCTTGATATATTTTCTAAACTTCCTGCCTCATCATTTGATTTAAAAATTGTTCTATATTCTTTTAATTGTACATTACAATACCATTGAATTAATTGTTCTCTTTTATTACCAGTCATTGAATCTAATACTTTACAAGCATCTGATAGTTGTAAATTATAATTACTATTATTATTATTATTAATTTGCATGCTACTCCTTCGACTTGTCCCAGTTGAAGATTCAATAACTGATGCAAAATCTTTAAAAATTTGATCACTAATTTGATTTTGAATATCTGAAATTTTTTTACTTAAACTAGCAATTTGATCAATTGATCGAAAACTTTTAAAATGGGTCATTAATTCTGTAACTGCTGGTAAAGTTTGTGACATTTCTTTATATTGTTTAGTATCAACTAATGAAACCAATTGATCATAAGCATTTGTTAACATTTGTAATCTTCTTAAAATTGTAACTGATTGAATTAAATTTGATTTGATTTTATCTAATCTTTTAATATCACTAGTCATTTCAGTAATTGATTGTTCTGATGATGAAGCTCTTGCCTTTAATTTTTCAACATTATTAATAATAGATTCTAATTCTTGTGGAGTATTTTCAACTTGAGTTAATGCATCAACTTCATCAGATAATAATTCTAATGGTTCATTTTGTTCATAATCTAATTTAGATTCATATAATGCTAAATGATCTTGTAATTCAGAAGCTTTATCTAGATGTTTTGAAGTTGGAAATAATGCATTTAAATGAGCCACTGGATCATAATTAGGTTCATCCAGTGGATCACCATCTTCATTCATTCTAAAAAAATAGTTTCGTTGTTGAGAAGTAAAAAAAAAAAGTGGTGATAATTAATTGACAATTATAATAGTTAAAAAGGAGTACAAAACAACAATGTGAGTGTGACGTGTGTGGATGGATTAATTATAATGGTTAACACAGCTTGAAGTACTAGCCTTAGTAAGATTATTTTGCGCGTGTAATTCTAATTCTACCGACTTCCTTTTTTTCCAACAACACAAATTTTTTTCAGCGTTTTTTTTTTTTATTTGGGAGACACGAAAAAAAAAAAAAAATTGTTACTGAAAAAAAAAAAAATTTGATTCTTTTCATTTCCACAACAAACATAAAATAACAGAAGAAAAAGAAAATGTCATTAAAACTTCCAAGTGCTCCTAATTCAGGACTTTTTAAACAAGGTTATCAAAGTTATAATAGTGAAGATGGTGCAGTCACTAGAAACATTCAAGCAGTTATGGAAATTTCATCAATGGTTAGAACATCAGTTGGTCCATGTGGTAGAAATAAAATTGTTCAAAATCATTTAGGTAAAATTTTTTTAACATCAGATGCTGCAACTATTTTAAGAGAATTAGAAATTGTTCATCCAGCAGCTAAATTAGTTGTTATGGCATCTCAACAACAAGAAATTGAATTAGGTGATGCAACAAATTTAGTATTAATTTTAGCAGGTGAATTATTAGATAAAGCACAAGATTTATTAAGATTAGGTTTAAATACATCAGAAATTATTCAAGGTTATGAAATGGCAAAAAAAAAAGCATTAGAATTATTAGAATCATTACAAGTTGATCAAATTGGTGATTTATCAAAACCAGAAGAATTAAATAAAGCAGTTAAAAGTGCAATTGCTTCTAAACAATTTGGTAATGAAGAAATTTTATCAAAATTAGTTTCAGAAGCAATTTCTCATGTTTTACCATCAAAACCAAAAAATTTTAATGTTGATAATATTAGAGTTGTTAAAATTATGGGTTCAAGTTTAGATAATTCACAAGTTATTAAAGGTATGGTTTTTGCAAAAGAACCTGAAGGTTCAATTAGAAAAGTTGAAAAATCAAAAATTGCATTATTTACTTGTCCAATTGATATTAGTACAACAGAAACAAAGGGAACTGTTTTATTACATAATGCTAAAGAAATGTTAGATTTTAGTAAAGGTGAAGAAGAAAAATTAGAACAAGCAATTAAAGAAATTTCAGATACTGGATTAAAAGTTGTTATTGCAGGTGGTGGTATTGGTGAATTAGCATTACATTATTTAAATAAATATAAAATTATGGTTTTTAGAGTTCAATCAAAATTTGATTTAAGAAGATTAGCAAGAGTTGTTGGTGCTACTCCATTAGCAAGATTTGGTGCACCAATGCCAGATGAAATGGGTACAATTGATTGTGTTGAAACTATTGAAATTGGTGGTGATAGAGTTACTGTTTTTAAACAAAATAATGAAACTATTACAAGAACTGCAACAATTGTTTTAAGAGGTGCTACTCAATCACAATTAGATAATATTGAAAGAGCAATTGATGATGGTGTTAATGTTACAAAATCATTATTAAAAGATAATAGATTATTATCAGGTGCAGGTTCAACTGAAATTGAATTAGCAACTAAATTAGTTCAATTTGGTGAAAAAACTCCTGGTTTATTACAACATGCTATTAAAAAATTTGGTGAATCTTTTGAAGTTATTCCAAGAACTTTAGCAGAAAATTCAGGTTTAGAAGCTACTGAAGTTTTATCAAAATTATATGCTACACATTCTAATGGTAATACTGATGAAGGGGTTAATGTTGATATTGATCAAAATCCGTCATTAACAATTAATGCCAAGAACAATGGTATTTTTGATTTATTAGCTGCTAAGCAAGGTGCCATTAATTTGGCTACTGATGCTGCTACTACAGTTTTATCTGTTGATCAAATTATTATGGCAAAACGTGCTGGTGGACCTCAACTACCTAAGCAAGGTGCTCCAGGTGCTCAAGGACATTGGGATGATGATGATTAGTTTTAAGTTATTATTAAGAAAAAAAAAAATTTATAGAGAAGAGAAGATCGATCGAGGAAAAGGAAAGGAAATAAAGATATAAAAAAAAATTTTAATGGACCTATTATCTTGGACCAATATTTTTTCTTGGAAATTTGGTCAAAGCCTCCAATTTTTTTTATTTTTTTATATATACTAAGCCAAGAAAGGTTGATCTTTGAAAAAAAAAAAAAAAAAAAAAAAAATACATATTTAATGGTTGATATATAATGATGATAAAAAAAATATTTGTAGAATAAATTCTTTTTAATACCCTGATAAGCCTTTTTTTTTTCTTCTTTTCTATGGATACTATAGTAATCATAGTAATTAATACGATCTGAACATTACTAGACTATTATTATTACTAAGTTCCTTAAATATTGTAGTTAATCTCCCTGTTTTTTTTTTCTCAAACTTTTTCAAAAGAAATATTTATTCATTCATTTCAATGGTACTACTGAAAGCTCGGAAGTCATTACCTATTCTATTTGGTTTTAATACCAAGAACGAGAATGATTTATTAGAAACTCAACACTCCAAGAACCAGCTGCATAGTAGTAGTATCAAAAATAATGCGTTTAAAAATGGATCCAATAGTTCATCTAAGGACAGCTTAATGGTGTCTTCAACTAAAGACAACGGAGGGCCGATAAGAACCGATCGGGGCCGCTCACTGCGCAATTATACCCATCATCGCAATAACTTTATAAACACTGCTTGTTTCACAGACCCTAATAATAATTATAGTAATAATGATTCAATTTCTCCACAATCACTTTATTATACGACAAAGAATAACAATGAACAATTATTATTAACAACAACAAATTATTCATTTTTACAACACGATCCTTATGGAAATTTAAATAAAGCTAATTATACTTTTCAAACTAATAATAAAAGTTTAAAAAATCGTCGAAAATCTTCTTTTAATAAACTTAGATCAATGGTTTCAACTCCTCATCTAATGAAAGGTAGTATTAATAATTCAGATACACCAAAAAATTCTGGTGTTAATTCACCAACTGATGAACAACAACAGCCATTAAATCAACCAAAACGTTCAAAAAGTCAAAGATTTAAAAACTTAATTCAACATCCTATAAAAACTATTGTTCATCATAACGAGTCAAACTCTAATTTAACTTCTCCAACAACTACAAATCCCGGTACACCGAATTCTATTAATAACAATTTAGAATTTAATAACAATAATAATAATAATAATACTAAAGAACAAGAAGATGATGATTTATTAACTTTTACTGTAAAGTCAAGGTTTAAACCACCATCTGGTAATAATAGTAATTATAATAGTAATAATAATTCTAGATTCCCAACACCATTATCATCTACATCACCATCAAGACAAGAATCATTTCATGAAATGGATAATAACAACAATAACAATACATCACCACAACTTCATTCATCATCATCTAAATTAGGACGATTATTCAAGGGTAGGGTTTCTTCTCAAGAGTCCAATAATAATAACACTAATAAAAATAATGACGATTTTGTTCAAGCAACCAATGATTTGGCACTAAAACAAAAATTAAGTACATCAGCTCCATCATCAAGATCAGCAAGTAAATTTGATTTACATCAATTAGATAATAATAATAATAAGCAAAAAAATGATTCAAAAAATAAAAGTGCTAATCCAACAATGAGTGAAAGTGTTGGTAAAACTTCATCATCATATTTTTCAAAATTAAGAAATCGAAGTCGATCAGCATCACAAAGTGAAGATGAATCACATAATTTGGAATTAACTGGTAATAACTTTTCACCAGAATCTTTTTTACCAGAAAATTTAAAATCTAAAGATTATTCATTATCAAGTAAATATCATTCATCACATCGACAAGCATTATTAAAAAATCGATATATTGGTAAAGGAGCTACTGCACAAGTTAAAACTATATTATCAAATGATGGTAATAAAACAGTTTATGCTTGTAAAGTATATTATAAAAAATCACCAACTCCAGGTCAAACACAACCAGAATATTATAAAAAACTAGCAGAAGAATATGAAATTGCAATGAAAGTTAATAATCATCGAAATGTTGTACAAACAAGAGATTTATTATTAGATTCAAGTGATTCTTGGTGTATTATAATGGAATATTGTGATTGTGGTGATATTTTTACATTAATTGAATCATTTAAAACTGAACATAAAAAAATGCCAAAAGCAGAAAGAAATTGTTTATTTAAACAATTATTAATGGGATTAACATATATTCATGAACAAGGAATTGCACATCGAGATATTAAACCAGAAAATTTATTATTAAATTCAAAAGGTGAATTAAAAATTAGTGATTTTGGTGTTTCAACAAAAATATTAGATGAAAATAATAATTTGATAAAATCTCATGGATTATGTGGATCAACTCCTTATATTGCACCAGAAATTTTTATTGATAAAGAAAACGATTATACAATTGGATATGATGCAAGGAAAGCAGATACTTGGAGTGCAGCAGTTGTATTTGCAAATTTAGCATTTAATGGAGGATTATTTCCAAAAGCTGATACAGAAAATCCTGCTTATCAAAAATATATTAATGAATTGGATAAATATTGGGCAATGGAAGATGGATTAAAAAGATTTTTAGATAATAATGAATCAAATGAAAATGTTAAAGAAGAACAACAACATCAAGAAGAAAATAAAGAAGAAAAAGAAGAGAATAAAGAGAAAAAAGAAAGTGAACATAATACACCAATTTCAATAACTCCACAACGAGTTGAAACAATTCCAGAAGAAAATGAATCAAATTCTTCAATACCTGATATGATTTCAACAAAAGAATATTTATTTTTAAATTCTCAAGATTGTCCAGATCAACCATTATTTTTTTTCAATGAATTTGGAGAATCTGGTAAAAAATTAATTGCAAGAATGTTAAATCCTGATGCTGATAAGAGACCATTAATATCAGATATTATAACAACATCAGGATTTTTAAAAAAAATTGGTTTATGTATTGGTCCTGATTCAAGAGAATTACAACAATCAAATTCTACTATAGATGTTACAAAAGCTTCATCAATTAGACAATTAAGATCTCATCAAGTGGTTAAAAATCATACTCATAAACCACCAGCAAAACCAACAAAACAAGTAATGCCAATGGGACAATTAAAAGATCCATATAAGTAAGTAAAAAAAAAAAAAATTATTTATTTTCTTTATATTAAAAAACTAATTATAATCTTCATGCTTAATGCTATTACTACCTGTAGTCATTCCACTTGCTCTTCTATCACTTGAAATAGTTGGAGCTTGAGTAACTGGTGGTAATTGTTCATTATTTTCATAAGAAAATCTTGACGTTGATCTTGATTGTGATGGTGTTAATGATGTTTGTTCAAAAGATTGTGTCAAATTATTCATTGCTGGTGATTGTGTTGATGAATGTGGAGGTGGTGGGGTACCATGATTACTAACTTGTTCATCTAAATATGAAGTATTTGATGGTCTTCTACCTCCTCCCATAACACCACCACCATTAGGTACTGGTGAAGTTGGTAAACTTGGAGTTTCACTTCTTTCTCGTTGAATTCGTTGTTCAATTTCTCTCAATTCAGCTTCTCGTTGTGATAATTCTAATCGTTTTTCAGAAATTTCTTTTTGTACTCGTTGTTCAATTTCTCGTAATTTTTCTTCTTCTCTTGCTAATTGTTCTTCTTTTAATCTATAAGATTGATTTGCCAAATCTTCTGGATTTAATAATGTAGAATCTCGAACAGAAGTTTCAGCAGTATTTTGTAATTTTTCAGTTCGATAACTTTCATACAAGAAATCATGAGTTAAATCTTTCAAATCAACCAAATGACTACCTAATAATGCACTTTTTAAAGCCAAAAAATTTGAATGTTCTTCATTTTCAACTTCAACATCACCCCATGGATATCTTCTAACCAAATATTCTTCACCATTTGAATCTTTAACTACTGTATTACCTGATACAATTGCAAATGGTAACATTTCTCTTAATGAACTATTTTCTTCAATAGTTTCTTCATCATCTTCTTCTGGATCATATGGGAAATCATAAATTGGAATTTGATGATGATTAATATCTTCCATAATCATTTTTTTGCAACTTGATAATTCTAATGGAGTTAATTGATCTGATCTACCAATACACGGAATAACATTAACTTTTTTCCCCAATCTTCTCATTAATTCAACATCCAATTCTCTTAATCCATGACCTGTTGGTTCAATAAAATACAAACAAACATGAACTCTATTATCTTGAAATCTTGGATTTCTTTTAATTCTTGTTTCTTCTGCTAATACTTCATCATATTGTGTTTCCAAATAATTTACAATTTTTCCAAAAGATTCTTCATTATTAATATTATCACCAAAACCTGGGGTATCAACAACTGTTAATCCAATTCTTGTACCATCATCTTCTTCAATTTCTGCATGTGATGTTTTAATTTGTACTGGCCGTTCATTATGTGCTGATCTTGCATCAAATGGTTCATCATGATCTAATACTTTCTCACCACCACACATTGAATTTACAAATGTTGTTCTACCAGTACCACTAACCCCACAAACCATCATTGTAAATGGAACAACTTTTTTAACATTCTTTTTTCTGCGCATCTTTAAAATTTGGTTAGTATTCTAAATTGTTTTTAATGTCTTCTTGATATGATTAGTAAAAAATAAAAAAGGGTGAAAAAAGAAGGAATACTGAAAATAGTTCTGAGTGCACAGAAAAAAAAAATGGTATTATTTTTTCTGAACACTTGTTCAGAATTGGGTATTTCTTTTTAATCATATTTTTTTTTTTTTTAAAAAAAGCAGGTTTAATGCAGTTTTAGGAAGAAGACAGCAAACTCTAAACGAGTTTTTCTTAAATTCTTAGGGGGGGAGGTTGGAATTAGTTAAAACATACCTTATAAGTTGACATTGACATTTTTAAGAAAAAAGTTTATTGATTGTGGTTTTGTTGTAGTTTTGTTAATATTAATTTGATAATTGATTAAAAAAAAAAAGAGGAGATGTTATTAGTAAAATAGCCGAAAAAAAAACAAATAAGTTAGTGTAATTGAAAATAAAATGAAATTGAATTAAAAATAAACAATAAAAAAATCTGTTTCTTTCTTTAAAGTATTGAAATATTTTTTGTTATTGTCCTTTCCTTTTTTTGTCCTATTTACTTTCTAATTGGCTCTTTATTGAATTTAAAAAGTCGAAAAAGGTTGTTGATAGATACGAAAAAAAAAAAAATTAAATGTTGTTGTTGTTGTTGTTAAGAAAGAGAAAAAAAGAAGAAAAAGGGAAAAGAAAAAAAGTGTGAAAAAAAAAATAAGGGGAGACAAAAATAGAAAATGTTTAAACCAAGCTTAAATGACTAGTAGTAAAAGCAGAAGAAGAAAAGTGGGTGAAAAACGTTCCGTTAACACCGCTTAAATGCTGAAAATTTTTTGTTTACGTGGTTTATTTTTGACAACAAAAAAAAATAATAACAACAAAATTTTTTCAGAAGAAAGTTTGTTCTTTTTTTTTTTTTAACAAAGTTCAAGAATTCATTAGGTTTTATTTATTTATGTTCGTTCTATAATTGTTTAATACTATTGGGTTCTTTGGAAAAAATATTGGATCGATGAGGGTAGAAAAATAACCAGTTATTTGACGGGTTGGATATTAATAATGTATTCCAGTATCGTTAATCGGTTCATTTAACAAATTTTATGATTGAAAAATTAAAAATTAAGGAGAAGTTTTTGTCGTGCAGATTTTTTTTTTATTTTTTGATGAACACACACACACCACCTGAGTAGCATTTTTTTTTTTTTTCAACAAAAGCTTAATTGAGTAAAAGATTTAATGCATTCCTTAGATCTAAAGCTTGTATCTATTCTCTCGGTGCCCCTCAATTAATTGCATTAATAGTGTAATCTCTGTCTTTTTCCAAGCAGTATAATTAAATTTATTTAAAGACATCCACATGTTTGTACGTTTCATAAAAAAAAAGTACTAGTTACTCGTAACAGCTTTTATATTCAACTGATTTAATATCAGCATACAGTGCTTCTAACGGTTTTTTTTTTTTCCAACCCCCTTTTTTCATTCGGTCTAAGAGCTTTTTCCCCATGCCTACTATTTTCAAGTCTACTATTATTGACGACAGGAAAAACTAAGAACATAATAATGTCATGGTTAATTGAAATAAAATTATATACGCTTTTCACGTTTAATTTGAACAATTGAAGGTGTTACTACCCCTGTATCTTTACTATTGGTACAAACACTAATGAAAACAAGCTTGTTTAATTTTTAATTATTTTACCATTTAGGTGGGTGTGGGAAATGAGATCACATAGTCCTTGTACTTGTATATTTTTTAGATGTCCTTATAAATAGAATATAGATACAATAATGTTGTGTTTACACTAAAATATACTTAATTACGTTAATGTCATTTCTAATATCAATTGTGCCACCTAAAAAATCGCGTTCTGAGTAACACAATACATGTGCACAATGAAAAAAAAAAAATTGACAAAAAAATTTTAAGCCAGATCTCAAACAAAATATTTCACGATCTTAGATCCCGCTTGAGTGAGTTCTAACACAGCTTGAATGGATCTTAAATCAGCTTAAAACCCAAGCTCCGAGGAACGCGCGTTTTTCTTTACCGCCTAATAATGATTTCCTTTTAAGCTTTGCTAAATTTAAAACTGAGTTTTCAAAACGTGTTATAAATGCTTTTCAACTGTTTACCACCAAAAAAAGAATAATAGACAGTGCGGCTCAGTGTTTTAGGTTTTTTATTTCTAACGTTTCGTTAACTATGAAAACACTTTTGAAAGAATAGTTATATATAGTAATTATTTTCAACCCTTTATTGTTTATTTGTTGTTCTTTCTTAGATTTATTGATTCTATACTGGTTTATATGCCTCCTCAGTTTTTGAATTTTTCTATAAACACAATCTAACCGAAAAAAAAAAAACGAAAACTTGAAAAATCTAAATAAAGAAACAATTTCTAAACCTTCAATTTTATAAATTTTTTAATTAGTAACATATATAATGAATTATAATTCCATAAAACACTTTTTTCAATTCCTTTCTTTCGCATTTGTTTTTTTTTTTTTTTATTTATTTTTCTTTTGAAATTTTTGTTCTTTTTATTTGATTTTCACCAAGGACAAGAAGAATAAAAATGAGACTCAAAACATTGGTTGCAATTGCTTCTGCAATTGGATATACCAATGCAGCTCCAGCAGCAAAACAATATACTAATTCCTCTCAAAATTCAACTACTATTAGTAATTCTAATTCAATGAATAATACTAAAACAAATATTGCTTATAAAATTGCCAAATTTTTGAAAAATTCTGATGAAATTCCTTATACAATTCATGAACCATTAGATGATGAAACTGATGGTTTGGGAAGAATTAAAGAAGAAGATTCTTATGAAGATGAAATTGATTATGGTTATGAATATGATTATAATTATGGACAACAATATGAAGAAGAAGAACATGAAGGTTATAATTGTGGTGATGATGATTATGATTGTAATAATAATCCATCATATTCATCAGATATTGCTGATTCTTTTACTGATGATTATGATCCAGATTATGATTCTGATAAATTAAAATATGATGATGAATTGGGTTGGGAAGGTCAAGTTACATCATTACCTGAATCATTATATACTTCATCAACTATTTATTATAATCCAAGCCAACCAACTGCAGTAATTGATGATAGTTTGGATTATTCATTCCAAGATAATGTTGACGATTATGATGATGAAGAAGCTTCATCCCCTTCAACATCAGAAGATTGTTATGGTGATTGTGGTTCTTGTTCTGATGGTGATGATTGTTATAATGGTGATGAATATGAAGATGATTCAAGTTATGATGAAGGTGTTGGTGAATTTGATGACTCTTTTTCCAGTACTAATTCACCAACTGACACTGCTACTAGTTCAATTGATGATAATTTAGGTACTGAAATTCCAAGTTTACCAACTGGTAGTAATATCGATCCTTCATTTGGTCAACCAGTTAAACCAACCCCTACAAGAACTAGAACCGAATCTAAAATTGAAACTGTTATTGAAACTGAAATTGTAACTCCAACTCCAAGTGCTACTTATAGAACAACTAGAACTTTAACTAGTGCTCCTACTGTTATTATTACTCATACTGAAACTATTACTCCAAGTCATATTCCAAATACTCCACCACCTCCACCACCTCCTGTTGAACCAATTCCTCAACCATCTTCACCACCACCCCCTCCACCACCAGGTGAACCAGCTCCTCCAGTTGAGCCATCACCTCCACCTCCTGCTGGACCACCACCAACTACTCCAGGTGAACCACCTCTTCCTCCTATTCCAAGTGGTCCTGCACCTCCTCCTGGTGAATCAGCTCCACAACCACCAGCTGAACCTGCTCCTCCAGTTGAACCATCACCATCACCATCACCTGCTCCTGCTCCTCCAGCTGATCAAAATCCTCCACCACCTCCTGCTCCAAGTGAACCAGCTCCAGCTCCATCATCACCACCTAGTGAACCTAATCCTCCTCCTGCTCCTCCAGCAGAACCATCACCGCCACCACCTTCTGAACCTGCTCCTCCGCCACCACCACAACCAGAAACACCATCACCATCACCGCCAGCTGATCAAAATCCTCCACCACCTGCTCCCCCAAGTGAGCCAGCTCCACCACCACCTAGTGAACCTAATCCTCCTCCTCCACCTCCTTCAAGTGAACCAGCTCCAGCTCCATCACCTCCAAGTGAACCAGCTCCAGCTCCAGCTCCATCAACTCCAAGCGAACCATCTCCATCTCCAAGTAGTGAGCCAGTTCCACCACCACCACCACCACCACCATCATCTTCTCCAAGTAATGAGCCAATTCCACCACCTCCTCCTCCACCAGAACCACCAATTACAACTGCAATCCCACCTCCACCACCTCCTCCACAACCAACTGAAATTCCACATCCATCAGCTCCAAAACCACACCCAAAACCAAAACCACATCCAAAACCATCTCACCATCCAAAACCATCACATCCAAAACCAACATCTTCATCTTGTGGTGATGATAATTCATGTGGTAAAGATGATGATGAAAATAATTCTTGTGATGGTAAAGGATGTGACAATGGATGTGATAATGATGACAATTCTTGTGATAAACCAAAACCAAAACCAACTCATCATCCAAAACCATATCCAAAACCATCACAAAATCCTAAACCAATTACTCCAGGTATCCCACCAAAATGTGATTGGTTTGAATTATATATTAGTTCAAGTGATGCCAAATTAAATGGTAAATATATTCGACCAAATTTGGGTGATTCATCAACTGCTGGATTAGGAACTGAATTGGGTGCAAATATTTCACCATATCAATTTCGTTTAAAAAAAGGTAAAATGAGTTTATCACAAGGTGAACAACGAAATTTACATTTTGGTAGTTTAACTACTAAAGCTGATGGTGATTTTAATACTAAACCTTTAAGATTTACAAGAGGTGCTTCTTATTCACAATTTGCTTTACATGGTAAAGAATTATATGCATCTGGTACTAATGAATGGTATGTTTGTTATGAAGATGGTAAACAACAAATTTATCATTCTGAAACTAGACCAAATATTCGATTAAGTCCTGATAAATGTACAAAAGTTGCTATTATGATTGATCCTTGTGCAGCTTAATAATAATTAAGAATTATTTTTTTTTATTAACCCCCTTTTATTATTTATAAAGGTTTTGATTTCATTATTGTTTTTTTGACAAGTTTTTCTTTCGTATAAACTTTTATTTATTTATTTATTTTTATAATATATTTTTTATTTGTTTATTCTTTTCATATTCGAAGTTTTAATTTACTTAATTGTTGATTTTTCTTGTATACTTGGAATTTAGAGATTCCATGGCTTTAGTAAACAAAAAATC
The DNA here is from genome assembly GCA_030564325.1 of Blastobotrys capitulatus. Taxonomy (NCBI): domain Eukaryota; kingdom Fungi; phylum Ascomycota; class Dipodascomycetes; order Dipodascales; family Trichomonascaceae; genus Blastobotrys; species Blastobotrys capitulatus. The sequence goes on from JAJLUL010000004.1 coordinate 37,458, forward strand.
TTGATTATACAACCCATGGTCTAGATAGAAAGTAATATTATAATACACTTTCTACTTAGTTTTAATTACTATTTCAAGTTTCTTGTATTAGTTTTTTAGTGAAATAATGATTTTTTTTTTCATGACACAGCCGTTTACCACAGCCGTACTGCACAGCCGTGTAAATTTAGATTTTAGCGGGTAAAAAAAGAGAAGGGGAATCATTAGCTTATTACATTTATTTTGTGATTGTTAAAATAAGATTTTATTTAATTATTCAAATAAAATAAAATAAAAAAAAAAAACCAAATGTAATAATCGTGTCCCGTGATTCAAACTACTACCAACCGAAGCTTTTATAGCTGCAATATCCACATACTATATATTAAAGTAATGGAATCAATATATTTTTGAACACTAATTATTTATAATTGATCTTTTAGTTGCATGATTACATATATTCCTCTTTAATTTCTATTCCATATCTTTTGTTAATGAGCCGTTAAAAAAAAAAAAAAGATATGGGTTTAGAAAAACAAATTATTTACATTAAATACTGTATAATATTATTACATTTGGTCAATTGAGATCTAAAAAACCCATCTTCTAGGTTGTTATGTTAAAGCCATTTACTTTTCAAGTGCTAGTTACTTATGTATGAGCCACTAAATAATAAAGCATATTCCAATAAGCCAGTTTTATTTTAAATCATGAATAGAACAACTAAAACTTGAATCCCCCTCATACTCAACCACAGCATGAAATATTAAGCTGACAGATTCGAGGCTAACAATTGATTATTACTGTGATATCGTACGGTATATAAAACTTTTACATATGCATGCTATATATATAGTTGTTTAATATTTAGTTACTGCAACTTTGAAAACCTTTTAATAAATTTATTTTGTTAAAACTCTTATTTTATCTATTAAATCAATTTCTACAACACTTTTGATAAATTTTCATGCTAACTTTTGAATTTTCACTGACTATTTGTTTATTTATTAAGTAATTTCGGGTTGTTTTTGAAAGATTTGAAAGAACCAGCAGCGCGAACGCGTATATCGACAAGCCGTGCAATGATGATCATTTTCTAAAGCTTGGCTAAGAGATTTTTTGCGCTTAAACCCTGAACGTTAGCCTAGTCCCGCACGTAAGAGAAAAAAAATTGACACGAATTTTTTGACACAGATGATCTTTTACTTGAAGTATACGAATAGGGATATCCGATATCTAAACATTTAACATAATTCAACACCATAACAGCAAAAGGCTAATGAATAATATGCAATTAACCAATTAAAAAATACTATTTTCTAACTTAGTGTGTGTTAAAAAAAATTTTCTCCAGGTATCCAGGTACCGGTACGTATATCAACCGAGTAACATAAAACCAGAACCATGCATCATCACCATGAATGCATAACATCTTTCAAAAACTTTTGCCACTTTTATATATCCGGATATAAATTAATACCGACTATAAATACATATATATATAACCGATTAGACTTGTAATAAGAAATTTTTTTCTTTTCTCAATTCCTAAAGAATAGTAAAAAGAATGTTTGGTATTAGTAGAATCAATTCAAGACTTTTAACAACAATAATATGTTCAAATATTTTATTATTAACATCATTTAGTTTAACTCATGTTCATTTTTCAAAACAATATATATTTTTTGATAAAAGAGCACCATTAATTACCAATTGGGAATTAATTTTCAATTGGAATTATAATTTGTTCAATTTATAGATTTTTTAATTATGAATTTGATTATAAAACAATTCATAAAAAATTATTTATTAGATTATTGTTATCATCAATTATATTAATTTTTGAATTACAATTTTATAAAGAAGATTTTCATTAATTATTATTTATTTTTTACTTAAATTTATGGATTAATATTAGGTGATTGTACAATTTCTGCATTTTATTTATTATCAAGTTATTCACAATTTTGTAATATTAATTTATAAATATGATTTTACCTGGGTTTTTTATGGAATTTTGGTCAATATTAGGAATTTTTATTAATAAATCTTTTATAGTTTCTGTTTTTATTAGAGCTATTCTTTTTATAATTTCAATTTCAACCACTTTTAGTATATTACTTGTTAAAACTGAAGAAAAAAAAATTGAAAATGAAGATAATAATCACCAAAATTTAGATATTACAATTAATTCAAATGAAATTAAACCATGGTTGTCAACAACTATTAAAAAATTATATAAAATAAATAATTTAAAAAGAGATTTATTTTAGATTTTAATTTGTTGTCTTGTGATTATTCCACAAAGTTTTAATTTATCAATGGAAGCATGGAAATTAGTTAAAATTGAATCAAAAACTGAATTAGATGAAAATAATACTGAATTTCATAATACTAATGCTGATTTAAATAAAGCAGGAAGTTTATTAATAATATATTTATTTATTGAACCATTAATTAATATTATATTATCATTTTTATTAACAAAATTTTATAAATTGAAATTAAATACTATAATATCATTAATTTATATTATTTTTTTAATATCAATTGAATATATTTTAAAAATTGACTATTTAAATTTAAAATATAACATCAGGAATGATTTTAACTGGATTTAACTTTTCATTTTCAATTAATACAAGTTATAATATTTTATTTGCAGATCTATTTAATAATTCAAAAGCTGAACATCCTGCTGTTAAATGTCAATTATCTACTTTAATTGTATTATTTTATACTATTGGGATTACAATTAATTGCACCTTTTTGGGTTAATTATAATCCATTTGAAAATAATATTTTAGTTGTTAGTGTTTATGCATTAGGTGGGGTTTTATCATGGTTTTTTTAAAAACATAGTTAAAGTAGATTATAAACCTTTATTATAGACTTAGTATAGATAATTTTTAAATAAATAGTTTTTTTTTAACCTGATGAGTCCAGAAGTTTATCCCCTGAAACATTAAATAGTTGTAGTTACTCAAATCAATATGCCGAGAGATGACCAATCTCATATGAACATTTACATCTCTCGGCGTGTTCCGAGATTGGTTTACTGAAAAAGAGACTGAAAACTTTTGTTTAGAATTGAGCATTGCAATGGCTTACAAAAATACTCTAGAAAAAATAAGATTGGCTTAATAAAAGGACTATTCGATGAAGCTCATACCCAATGGTCATGCCATTTGTTGTTGTAAACCGAACATTTATTGTTTACCCTGTTATCTTTAAATATACAGTATCATGGTATAAACTATGTGTCCATCCAGAATATTTTTGATATATACATAGATTTCAGAAATTCATTACACGTATACATCTTCTGAACTATGACGTTTTACACAAATACTCTATATAATACAGTGTAAACTTGTTATTACAATAGTACAGTAGTTAAATTTATCTACTACATATACACTGTAGCTACCTAGTACTTGTCATGATGGAAAAAAATATTTTAACAACTTATGATCCACTTGTTTAGCAATTTTGAGCGTTTTCTTTATTGGAAAGAATACGGTTGTACAGATGTGTAGATCCTTTTTAATTTTAAATTTATCACGTACATACTTAAATTTGGTACATAAGGGCCCAACAATCGCGTCATCTATAACTATAAATCATGATACAGCTGGTTTGTTGTAATTGGATCAAATTACGCGTGACGTAGAGCTACTAAAATCTTTTACAAACATTACCTGGTAATTATCAGCTACAGTGGTATTTAAATCAACCATCTATCTGATAGTTTAGTATTACCAATGTTGTACCTGTGATAGCATATTGTACAATTATACAACATGTAGAGTTCAGGGGTTCGTAAATTCTACTTAGATATATATAGTGTTATTATGGATAGCCGAAAGCTCTGGCTTGAAATCTTAGTTGCTTAAATGTATACTTGGATCAATATTGATCATCATTGATTTATAAAACGCATCCATTATAAGAAAAAATGACAGTTTTACCATTCTACCCTGAATAGAGATTTCTCTTTTTATTTTATTTCAAAAGTAGTGCATTTCATATATGTAATATTAGGTAGCGGTATCAATGGATATATCACTGTATTAGTTGACAATCTACGATTATTAACCTGTACCAGTATATACATATAATATACAAATTGTGCCATATAAAGCGTTAAGATATGTTTATAATCTGCATGCTCTTATAATATATATATATCGGCCTTGCTATTATTAAAAAAATATTGAACTTATTAATTTATCTACTGTAATTAAGTGGTAGTGCAGGTAATCTAGATTAATCTTTTGAAATATTATATTATATTATACCTTGATATAATTGGGATCTAATGGTACCTAGAGCATATTGTAAAATATCAACTATCTTTTCTTATTATCCCAAGATCTGATCATACAGTAGTGAGTGTATACGTTCAAGCTCTTTTAACTGATTATTGTTCTTCTTTTACCATCCATCGATCAGATGGATGATAGGTGTATAGTATTAAATGCATGCATGCTGAAGATCAAGTTTTATATGGATACATTTAGAATGATCTGTCTCAAGTATATTTTAAACTTAAAAGGAAAGTGAAATAGTTAAAGGAAAGAAGTTAAGTACAAAGTCCTCTTAATTATCAGTAACTTTGGTTGAATGAATACATTGCTTTGAAAACATATATTTGAAGGTTTCTTTGAATAACATAAGTATCTACTGGTCAAGGATATCTTTTACTGGAGAAGGTTAACAAGCAGGTAAGTGTACTATATAAATTCAATATTATCATATGTAGTAGATACTACTGTAGACTTGTGGACATTAGATAATAAAATAACATTAATATACCTGGTACAATTGACTATATTGGTTAACTACAAAATACAATTGGTGCATCATTGCAGGAAAGCTAGGATGGATTTGATTACCCTTTGTATCCTGACACTGTAACTTCACAGTATAGAATTACAAGTATACATTGAGCTAAAGGGTGGTATACATGTAATCAAGTAAGTTGCTATGGAAACAATAACCAAAAATTTTTTTAAACAACTCAAGAAACTTCTATATGATGTTTAGCAAGTGGGGCTCAATCCAATAACTAAATGATGATACAAAAATTTTATCTGTAAACATGCATTCTAAATAATTTTACCAAGAAGCTTAATGAAGCCGTAAAATAACTAAGTCATCGTCATTTCACGATTGTATACACTACCACCTGAATAATAACTATATCATCTCTTCTTTCTATCATCAACCTCATTTAGATCATAATATAATATCATGATATATGATTGTAGTTGGCTAGAATAAAATTCGAAGAGTAATATATTTTATTATCTAGTATATTCTATACGTATGTTAACAATTAATTGTATATATACATATATGTATTACAGTTATCATCAATATTCTGATATAAGAAATATTGATTTAAATGGGATTTCTTAACAATTTACAGCAGTTTTAATGGTAATCAAAAAATTTTTGAAATTATGTAACATCGATATTAGGATCAACTAAGCTAATTGTAATTAAAATTTCAATGGTAGGTTATCTACTTACAGTAAGTTTTTACGTATGGTACTTATTTGGTAAGTATGGAACCAGTTATGTGTGTGTGAGATCATCACTACGCGAGCTTCATATCGGAGTTCCGCGATCATTGGGAATATATATTATTATTTAGATTTGTAAATATACATCTCTTTCTCACTATCATTCGAAAGAGATTGTATTTTGTACTAATATACAATTCTCCACATTCTAGAATACTTTCACATTCATTTCTTATTTATTATTCATTAGTAGATTATATATTTAAATTGGTTCAAGATTTGGTAAAAGAAGGATAGGATTGGGGACAGTATACACAGTGTGTTAACTAATTATGTAAGTTGCTCTTTTGGGTTCGATGTACTTGGAATTACGTGTAGCTACAGTAGCTGAAGATACAGTACAGTACAGTGGTATGTGTATACTATAGTATACTGGTATATAAAACTATATGGTATGGCATGCATGAATTCTAGGCAATTCAAATCCGAAAACCGAAGAGCCGTTTGGGCTTTACCTGGTAACTTAAGAATACACTTGACAATTGAATGCAACTACATTTATTCAAATACACCATTTGTACAAAGATATATCTATACCAATATTTTAGTGGTATTACACAATTAATTAGGCCCATATCTCAAATATTAGATAGTAAATTATTCTGAGATCATACTGTATATATAGCGTATTTTCATAGATATAATTAACAACTAGTTATTAATTATATTCTAGGCTTGGTTATCTTCATGAATCTCGATCTATACCAGTATAAAGTTTATACATTGGTTGAGGATCAATGTATTATGTTTTATGTTTATTCAAGTTGGATGTATTTGGTACAGATATATAAATGCATCTATCTAAAGTGCCTACCAGTATAAGCATAATGTATACCAATGTAGACTTTATGTATCTAATGTATGTGGTAATTATACAATCGTATATGTGTTGATATAATTTACCTACCTAGATCTTTATGCATTAATTACTTTGCCTAGGTACCCTGGTAGCTCTATCTGGATATAGTTCAGCCGATAAACTCAACGAATACATGTACAATCCAGTAAGTACAAGCATAATCCTGTGTCTAGGCTTATGGAATATACATGTAATTAATATGATTTAAAGATTTATGAGACGACACTGTACAATTCAATAGTACATGTATACTTATAGTTTTGTGATCTATAACTGCATTTTGTTAAGCAACTGGTTTGTTTTACCTTGTATACATATTTTATACATTTACATTGTATACATATTGCAGTTAAAAATGGGTTTTTAGAAACTTTAAACATATAAAAAAATATGTTTATTCTTTCAACTTAGTGTACAGCAGTAGAATTTTTATACCTCTGGCAAAGCTACACTTTGATGTTGAGGTTCTTGAATGAGTGGTTACTGGTATGCCTGATAGTACAGTAACCGATTTATAATGCGCTTCAATTCCAATTACGTAGAGATTTTGCTACAAACCTACACACACTTTAGACTACTGAGTACCAGTGGTAATAATACCCAGTATACCTGGTGTCTTCTTAAATTAATCTGAATTGATCTTTAATACCACAGTACATATGTGTTAATACACAGTGATACCACCACTCACTGACAATCAGTCAATCTGATCCTAAGAATGGAATCCCAATAATTAATTAACAATCTGATGCATTACTTCTACGTAGTAACAAAAAAAAAATTGCCCCTCCTCAATCATGATGATTGAATATTAAATATGCATATCTAAGTGTAACTAACGCCTAAGCCCGTGGAATGCCGTAATAAAGCCAAAACTTACCTGTTATGTGAACTACCCCTCCATCTTAGAAAAATCGTGTTTTCGAGCCTCACGTTTTTTTTTTTTTTTTTTTTTTTCAACATCATGGAAATTTCGGAATGATTCTTTTTAATCTGTTATACAATCCAACACCATGTAAGATAATTATTTAAAAAAAAAAAATTTTTGGTACCTTTTACCAGTTGGTATGCATTCTTTAAAAAAAAAAAAAAGATGACGAATTATTTTTTTTTTAAGGGGGTTTGTTTGTAACTGTTGATGTATTATTTTGTTGTAAATGATGCCTCATCATCATATTATGAAATTGTTTACATAAGATAACATTTTTTTAAATTACTGTACCAGGTACCATTGCAATGGCTACACTGTGCTAAGAAATACTTATAATGTAGTACTTACAAGTTGTAAGCTAACAGTTTGCAATTAATGTATTTTAACAAAGTTTACCACTATCAGATGTAGTGGACTTGAATATTTTACGTAAGAAATTGCTGTAATGAATTTAATTACTTAAATTTACTTAAGCTACCTGGAAGAAGGAGATGTCATTCATCACTAGAATAAGTTTACAGCCTGATGGTGGTTTTCAGCAATATGATTCAGAAACCAGGTATCAAATATGATTGATTAATAAAAAATGTCTTTTTTCGGTGATTATTTAATAAAATTTAGGCTTTGATTGATGTTACTTTTTTTTTTATTCTACAAGTTGAATTCAATAGTATTTAGTGTCAGTAACTGAAAGTTCAAGCTTTAGGACCATGGCTGCAGCTATAATTTATTGTTTTGTATTATATAATACAGTAATTTATAGCAAATGTTTAAATTTGATTGAATCACAATTTTCATTTGTATGCTGATATTTATTCAACATTGGAATAGTATACAGTAACATCGTATCAGAATGGATCCAGACATTCACAACCCCTAATTAAGCTACCAAGTACTATCTGTATAGAACCTTGAACATTTTGATAATTAGGTACAGTAATGACCATAACATCGAGAGTCTCGAACAATCTACTGTAATATATCTATAGGTTTCTAAATTATAATAATATTATTAATTTTTTTCTTTTTTATTATAATTTTCATATTTAATGATGATCAAAGAGAGATTGCATATCATGGTCTATCAGATACCAACAACAGTTGATTCTGGTACAATTATTGTATACAGTGTATTACAGTACTACTTAAAAACTTTACAGTAAATTTCGACTGTTAATATCACTGTGTTTGAATTTCTATAGCAAGCGTTTTAGCTCGGTTTGATTTACTGCAGTCTTAAATGCATTAAACACATTAATATCTAACCAACTACCATATATTAGAAGTATCTGTACTTAAATTTATAAACAACCTTTTCTAGGTTTTCTTTTTTGAATGGTCGACATACATTAAAATATTTTATAACAATAAACTCGTATCAACTCAAAGGATTGTAACCGAACATAAATTGAGTACAAACACGAAATTGATCTATCAAATTCCTAACTTTTTGATAAAAAAACTGATCAGCTTAAAAAATTAATATTTCAATAATTTCAAGCTTCAATGATCGATCTCACTCACTGAGTACAGTACCATCATGATCTTATCCATAGTTTAATATATTTGAAGATCTTACAAATTTATCAAAAATCAATCGATTCCTTTATAACGGTAACATGCACAAATTTCAGCTAAAATTTATCCATGCGATTCTTGTAGTACACTTTAAACGTTCATAAAAGTTTTCAGTACGTGATATGCAGAAGTACATAGATAGCGCAAATGCAATTGCTACAAACTGTAAAAACCAATATATTATTCAACAACATGTGTTTTGAAATTTCTTTACGAGGCACTACACGTATACCAACTTGTAGGTCCTCAGTATCATTAATATTTGCAATCATTCGTATTGATATGTAAACTAACATCCTATAGTACAGTATGATTATATAATCTAGACCATGGGTTAAACTTATAGGTCTACATGGATCCGAAAGTTAAAACATATGAATAATAACATAGATAGTATTGATAAAAAGCCTTGATTATATAATTATAGAAACAATAAATCGTGACATTTAAAAAAAAGATTATTTAATATGACCTGCTCATTGGTAAAACACATTATGAATTGATATACAGTATCTGATATATTATTTGCTATTTTATACAGTGCAAGCAAATGTGATTTAATCATGATTAATATATATTCAATAAAACAATTTGTTAGTATCGTGGTAAGCTGGGTAATAATCTTATCAAAACATCTGATGCCATCAATAATATTCATCATCATCATCATCATAAAACTTTTCAGTAGGACCCTCAATATTTATTTTGTATTTCTTTATCAATCAATAATAAATTGATACGATATCAGATAACAACATTTCTTGAGTCATTGCCATCATATCATAATCATCAGAAATATATATCTAGATAACAAATTACAAATCTATTCTAAATTTCTTGAAAAAAAATTTGTTTTTTAAAAAAAAAAAAAAAGAACATTCAAACTTCTTCCTTTTTGATGTCGTAGTTGATTACAGTACTATTTTAAAATAAATATATGGAAAGGGTCGGTTGGTTGTTTACATTGCCATGGTATGATGATATTTAGAAATATTCTACTACTGTAAAATTATCGGGATCAAATCGGAAGGACCGCGTGCGCAAAAGCAGCAGCAGCATAGTTTTTTTATTTTTGCCTTGATAACAAAGTTATGACGTAAAATTTGTTATAGTATGCAATTTTTTACTATGGTTACTAAAGCTTAAAGAGGTAACAGTACGTAACACTAATTACCACTTAAGCGGCAATAATGCTCTTACACGGGCTTAAGGTGTAACATACGTACGTTATTTTTATGGAAATTTCGATGACGATCTTGGATTAGCACTACAACTTTTTGCCGTTCAAGCTTTTAGATTAATCTAAATGGTACAGTAATGTGTGTTCGGTTATCGGGTTTGTAATAATATCGATTACGACGCGTCTTTAAGCTTTGATAAGAGCAGAACGCTTTGGTAATAAGAAACGGTTGCGAGTCATTGAATCCTGATTACCTATGGAAATTAATTAATTATAATTGTAATAATTTTCTTACTACACCAAATCTAACACACACACACACACACACACACACACACACACACACTTCAACATTTTAACTTTAAGCTTCTTTTAACAACTTTTGAGCCTTCTTTTTATTCTTTTTGAGCTTTCTTCGAAATCTTGCGAAATTTCGGTGAATCAACACGGTTGATAGTATTAAAAACAGTTTTATATCTACAATACACTAGTATTAATCATCATGCTAAAACATTTTGCTATAAAACACAATAAAAAAAGCTTGAAAATTAAACTAGTTGCAAACTTGAGTCGACCTAAAGTTGAAAAAGGGGTTACTAATATTTACTAGGATTAAAAGATAAGCCATTTTTGTAAAATTTTTTATTTCTCGACCTTGAATCGATACAATGTTGATAGTAAAAAATGGGAATTATCGGCATCATACTTACAAATTTGTATAATGTACATTATCGATGAATATGAATATAACTTAAAAGTACCATAAGGCAGCTAACGACATACAGTAGTTTAAAAGACGTATTTAATATTTTACATACATAATATTTACATCAGTACTATTTAACAAAATAAAAAAAGCCCCGCTAAACTGCCAAATAAATATTAATAAACAGTCTTAACAAATTCAACTTTACTGTAATTGCTTTTTCTTGGAAAATTTTGTCTACTGTACACATCGCGATGCAGGTAATTATGCATCTTTCGAAATCATGGAACCTTTTTTTTTTTTTTTTTTTTTTTTTTTTTTCTTAACCAACGCTTGAATTCTTTTAAAGTATAGATCGTGATAATAAAAAAGTAAACCCAGCAACAGAATGCTGAGTTATCATTGACTATGCCTAAGGTAAACGGGTTGAGTTACTCAAGCATGAGTAAGCGACATCATCATGATGTTTCGCAAGCATTTATGCATGAATAAACATGGTGTGGCTTTTGTTTTTTTTTTTTTTTATAATCATTCAAGCATGCATTATGTACTTTGGGATGTTGACTTTATTATGTTTACCAATTGTATAACAAAAATCGTCATCAAAAACGAAATTTCTACTATTTTCTCAACATGAATAAAAATCATAAATTTAACTAATATCGACATAAGTTTGAGTAAAAAATTCCAAAAAATTATAAATAGACGATAAAATCCTGGCTATCTATCATTAATTTTTTTCATATCATTATAATTCAACAAAACAAACAAACAAACACTAATAATAACAAAACAAAATGTCAAGTTTAACTATTCCTAAACCTTCAATGATTCAATCTAATCCAACTAAACGCCCAATTGCAATTTTTTCAGATTTTGATGGGACAATTTTTTTACAAGATACTGGACATATATTATTTGATAATTTTGGATGTGGTAAAGAAGAAAGAGAAAGATTAGATAGTAGTATTGGTAATACAAAATCTTTTAGAGAAGCAAGTGACGAAATGTGGGGATCATTAAATGTTACTTTAGAAGATGGTTTAAAAGCATTACAAGAAAATTTAATAATTGATAAAGATTTTATGAAATTTTTTGAATTTTGTGAACAATATAATATTCCATTTAATGTTATTAGTGCTGGTATTAAACCATTATTAAAAGGTGCATTAGATAAATTTTTAGGTACAGAAAAATCATCAAAAATTGAAATTGTATCAAATGAAGGTGAAATTATTGATACCAAATGGAAACCAATTTGGAGACATGATTGTGAATTAGGTCATGATAAATCAAGATCAATTAAAGAATTTAGAGATTCAATAAAAAATGGTGAACAACCATTATTAGTATTTATTGGTGATGGAGTTAGTGATTTAGCAGCTGCAAAACATGCAGATGTTTTATTTGCAAGAAAAGGATTAAAATTAGAAAATTATTGTATTGAAAATAAAATTCCTTATATTCCTTATGAAACTTTTAAAGATATTGAAATTGAATTAGAAGAATTAGCAAAAGGAAATCCATATCATATTTCAAAACCATCAAGATCTTCAAGTACCGATACTGTTTCAAGTGTTTCTACTTTAGGTGGTGATGATGATAAAGAATTTTATACATCAAAATATTATTCAAATGATTCTTTTACTCCAGCTATTGAACCACCAACTAAACCATTTTTTGCAGATTTTTTTGCAAATGAAAGACCATTAACTTTAAGAACTGTTAGTCAGGTATCAACAGGTAATTCTGATTAGTTGTTTTATTTTTTATTGCATTTGATTTTTTACTAACTGTCACATATTTATTATAGAAATGAAAATTTTTTATTAAGAACTATTTCAATTTGTAATTATTGTAGAATTTTATACATGAATAATGACCATTATTTTCATTATCCCATAATCCATTTGATTCATCTTGATTTAATTTACAAACATAACATTGATTATTGGAATCACCTTTTATAATATCTTTTGAATTTAATAAAGGTAAATCTTGTTGATTTTTTATAACAACATTTAATCTTGATTTTAAAGGTTTTAAATTTATACCAGGAGTATTTTCACCATTCCAAATTCTTTCAATATGTCTTGATTCAATATCTAATTTTGAATGATATGATTTATCATTATTAATTACTCTTTTTCTACCTTTCATAATTCTATCAATTATAATTAGTAATTCTTTATATTGATTAACAAAATTTTGTGTTTTTTTATTTGATAGAATTCTTTTTCTTAATTGGTATGATGAATTTGTTAATGGTGTTAATAAATAATTATCTATCAATGGTAAAATTTCTTCATGAGCTTTTGTTAATATTAATAATGTATCAACATTTTTATTATTAGTATTATTCTCATTGTTATTATTAGTAGAATACAGTGGTGGTGCATCTACGAAATCACCAAAATCATCAAAATCATCGCTCATTTAGTTAATTACCACTGATACAGCAACAGCAGCAGCATGTGTGTGTGGTAATGAAAAAAAAAAAATGAAAAATACGCCAAAAAAATTATCTACAAAATTCCGACACGGTAAACAAACAAAAAAGTACCAAAACTATAAACTACACTGTACTGTAGAACAAAACTTAAAAAATATTCTATCGATTATTATTATTTATCTATTATCTATTATATTCAAAAAAGGAGAGGACTCTAACAAAAGGAGTCTAAAAATTAGTTGCTGGAGTAGTAGCAGTACCATTATGACTATCAATAGAACCAACTTCTTCATCAACAACAACTTTTTCTCTTTTTTTTGCAGTTCCAATACCAGCTACACCACCTTCTTGGTTCTCGCCTAACCAAGGTTTGACGGCTTCACCTTTATTATCTTTAAAACTAATATAATAAATAATCATCCCAACAACAGTTAAAACAAATCCAACTGGATATAACCAATAAACATAATAACCAAAAACTCTTAACCCAATTAATAAAGACCAAAAATCAGAAGTTAATAAACTTAAATTATAAAATGCTGCACTTGACATTCTAAATAAAATTGGAGCAGTTGAATACATTAATAATAATGATAAATTATATCCAACTAAATAACCAGCAATTTTACCATTCCAATCAGTATTTGCCATAGATTCTCTTTCAAAAATTGCACATTGAACTCCATTAATAAATACTGCAAAAAAACCTAAACTTGATAAAACAACATAAATTGGTTTTTTTGAAACTAAAAATTCTTCAAAAGTATTTGTAAAACCATATAATGCAGCACCTAATAACATAAATAAATCACCTTTAACCATATCAACTGCTTCATAATTTTTATCAGTAATAACATCAGAAACAACTAATAATGCCATACCACCAATACAAACCGCAATCCCAATAATTTGAGTCCAATGATATCTAACTTTTAAAAATACAAATGATAAAATAACAACTACAACAATTGCAAAATTATCTAATAAAGCAGCACTTAACATATTAGTATAACCATAAGCTTTAACAACAAAATAATTACCTTCAACATCAGCAAATGCTAAAATAAAAAATTTCCAACCTTCTTTAAACATCATTTTCCCCCAATTTAAAAATCCCATTTTATACCATGTATATGGTAAAAAAATGATTGCTAATAAAGCATAATTAAATAATGTTTGAAATGCTGGAATATTAGCACCTTCATTATTTAAATATGTTGTAAAAGTATTAGTTGATGTAATACACCATGATAAAATTTGTCCATGAACAAAGATAATCCAAAAATGTGGACTTCTTAAAAATAATGTCCATGATGAAATTCTATCTTTTAAAGTTTTTTTAGCTGGAACTTGTTCTTCTTGGGTATTACTAACTTGTTCATTAGTAAAAATTGGGGATTGGGTTTCATTAACCATCATTTTGGTTGCAGAATTATTATCTGATTCTAATTGGTTGTTATTCATTTTTTTGAGTCTTTAATTTTTTTTTTTCCTTCTCTCTACTAATATTTAATTGAAAAGAGTTGGAAAGTTTTGCGAGTTAAGATCCAGTGTAAAACTTCCAAAAAGCCACGGATCGTTATGAAAAATTTAGTATAAAAAAGTTAGTTAGTGTATATTGATAATTATACAAAAAAAAAGTTGTAAAATATTGTGATGGTTAGGAAAGAAGAAATAATTTTTTGACAAAATTTTTTTTTTTTTTATAGAAAAAATTCTGTGGTTGATTCATTCAATTGCAACAGCCGTTTAAACGGCTTGCTCCCGTTATAGTGGTAATTGTTTTTTTTTTTTCGTGTGAAAATTTTTTTCTTTTTAAGCGCAATGAAAAATACTACCGACCGTACAGTACTTATTGTATGCACTTAAATTAGTTTTTATGCGGCTCGGGATTTTCATACCAATTTAGAATTAATTGATCCATCCGATGGTTGTATAGGAAAAACGCGGATTCCGGCGGATTTAGATCTTCAATTTGATACTGTATCAAATCTATCTGATGTGATAGATCTTATCCGTTTTAATAGTTTATTAAATAAAGAGATGTTCTAATCGATAGAATTGAATATTACAATACCTATTGCTATTCATTAAGCTTTCTTGAATATTGGCTTCGTATTTATAGTGACTTAAAATAGATGTAAATTTTAATGTTTGACCAAAAAGAAAATGTTTATTATATGTTACACTAGAGGCTTAGTAATATAAATAATTAATTAATATAGAGTTCGAATAGCATTTATAATTGTAGTAATGTGTTAAATTTATAATTATTATATATCATGTACACGTTAACAATTGTGGATTTTCTTAATTATTTCATGAACTTAAACTATAGCATATATATTCATTACCAACTAGTATATACCAATTAATTGTTAACACTATATATTAAGTTAGTGCGACTCAAAATAAGAATATACATACGTATGTTCATATACAAGAGATAAAATCAAATAGATATACAGTATATGTTTGTATACATGTGCAATATTTTGCCGTATATATACTGTATATATGTATACTGTATGTATAATTGTATGTATGGACCAGGTCGACAAGTATTTATAAATCAATTCACCAGATTTTCTTGAAGCTTAAAAAGATATACTATAAATCTTAATGGGTGGCCACCAGCTGGTCTCTGCAGCTGGGTAGCTAGTAAACAATTATAATTAGAGATCCTAGAAGCTACGAAATGTTCACAGAATTACGTACCACTCAATTTATACAACGTTCGTATACATCCAATGCAAAAAATGGCATGCACCAAATAATCTTTTACCTTAATATTATAAGCAGTGCTTGAGGAACATTCACCTTAACTGGCATCCGAATTTGGTTAAAATCATTGATCCAGGGGTGCAGTTATTCAAAATTTTTTTATTAAAATTATCTAAGTCATAAAACAAACCATCAATCCAGAAATTGATCCCAAGCATTATATACTGCGCTATTTAAGTTCTTTAAAATTCCTTATACATTTAATATTTAATACATTGGTCCTAAGCTTAGTAACATAATACATCTGTCAAAGCCCCAAGATCTCCATGTACTCATTCTTTAAGTATTACTGCAACACAATCATGAAATTTAAATTCAGCTAGAAATTTAAAAAAGTATATATTAACAGAGAGAGCTATCTATTTATCCCAAACTAGAAAATTTCTAACAAATATCGATCTAAGCAATGATAATCAGATCGTAGTATTACGTTTAAATGAGCATAAAAATTAACCGAAAAGTTTAACATTTTTCTCGATTTAGCTCAAGGTTTAGCTAGCTACCTGCAGGCCCACAGCTCCATCCTGATGGAAAAAACAAAAAATATCTTTTCAAGATAAAATATTTTAAGGTATGATTTTACTTTATCAGGTATATCAGATCGATCTCAAAAGGAGGTTCAATAATAATAATAGAAAAATATTATTTTTCCATCGATGTACCAATTAATGGTGTTAAATACTCGATCAGCACGTCCCATTTCGTTATAAAATAGGTTCAAAATCATCAAAATTTCAACCCGACCGTTCATTATATATTTCATGATATTATCGTGATCATTATTAAAGATATATTACGCGATTCTGATCGTCTACTGGTATAAATGAATAATAAATCAGAGTTATAGCTGTATACACGTTAGTAATGGTTTAATTACAGCACAATGGAGATGATATGATTATTATATAATGTGTTAAATGTTACTCGAGCTGTTCGATCGTCGATAAGATATACTGCAGTATATATGTCTCGTTTAACAATGTGTACCAGTATCCTACAGATATAATAGGATACTAAGTTGATATATGAAATTTACATGATGTCTCGTCCTATAGGCTACTTAGACTTCTTCAACCGTTGTCCAACATAAACAATGATCAAAACAATGTTTCAAAACATTTTAGCACTATAGTGCGAGCTTCTGACTTACTTGGTACTGGTACATCGTCTTATATATATATATCTTTAGAAGGGTTCTAAGCCATTTCACTTGATTAAAAAGGGTCCATTTTTATCGACTCGTTATTATCACTAGCTACATAATTACTTAAGCCAATATGTCTACAACTGTTCTATCAAGATTGTACAAGTACACATATCTGATCGGCTCTCCGATCATGCATCAAAAATCTTCTATCTATCACCAGCCCTTCATCCATCCATCATCATCTTATCATCAAATTGGATCAGCCAGACATGTACAAAAAAAAGATTATATCGGATACCTGCACATTGATTTAAATGAAAATCTCTTTATCTTGAAAAATATTTCTGACATCCAGTGTCCCACCTTCCTCCCATGGAGTCATTCGTTAAGCAAGCTATAGAGCTTCTATAAACTATGCATTAAAAGCCATGCTTCGAAGCTTCATTTTATCTATTACCGTACTAGTCT
>JAJLUL010000004.1:55232-125700 GCA_030564325.1 Blastobotrys capitulatus
AAAAAAAAAAAAAAAAAAATCATTGTACTTTTTTTAACACTAACATCATTTTTTTAAAAAAAAATTTAATCACCACCCCAACATATTATATTATCTTACATTAATATATTATTCTTAAAGAAAGGTATACATACCCAACTACTACCCACCAACATATACAATATACCTTTTCATTTCTTTCCAACAACAAATCAAATCAAACAGAAAATCTATTTATTAAAACTATTTATTATTGAGAAAAAAGGCTACTAACAAGAAAAAAAACGCGATCATCACTATATATACTAATACTAACACTAACAAATGAGTCAAAGTACAACTCCACGCCGCGTTAAAGTATATCAACTTGATGATGAAGATTGGGTTGATAAAGGTACAGGATATTGTGTTGGAGAACTTAGGAAAATAGATGATACAAAAGAAGATGATGATGAAAATAATTTATTACCATATTTATTAGTTAGAAATGAAAATAATAATGATGAAATTTTATTAGAATCAAAAGTTGGAGGACCAGATGGTGATACACAATATCAAAAACAACAACAAACATTAATTGTTTGGACAGAAGATTTGGTAGATATTGGGAAAAAAACAGATATTGCATTAAGTTTTCAAGAAAGTGAAGGTTGTCAAACTGTATGTGATTTTTTAGTATATATACAAAGTGGGATAGAAAAAGGAATTAGTATAGTATCAGTTATAACAACCGAAGATGAAACAGAAGTTACAGAATTAATTGCTGGACCTGTACAATTACCGCCAGAAGATCCAACATTAGATAATTTAATATCAATTGAAGAATCATTAACATTAGCAGCATCAAGTCAATTTCATCGTGAAGCAATATTAAATTTTTTAAATAATAATGATTATTTAAAAAAATTTGAAAAATTATTTTATGAAGCAGAAAAAGATAAATTATTAGATTATTTACATGAATTGTGTAGTATATTAAAATTAATGTTTTTATTAAATGATCCAACATTATTTGAAAAATTTGTTAATGATGAAAATATTGAATTTATTATTGGAATATTAGAATATGATCCAGAATTTCCAAATTTAAAAGCAAATCATCGAGATTATTTATTAAATAATACATTTTTTCATCAAGTGATACCAATTGAAAATGATCATATTAAGTATAAAATTAGATGTACATTTAGATTACAATTTTTAAAAGATGTGGTATTAGCAAGAATGTTAGATGATGGAACAAATTCAATATTATCATCAATAATTTTTTTTAATCATATGGAAATTATAAAATTTTTTCAATCAAATGAGGATTTTAAGAATAAATTTTTTAAATTATATGAAGATGATAAAGAAGATGATTTGAAAAAAAAAAATGGTATAAGATTTATACATCAAATATCAAATATTTCAAAAGGATTTCCAATAATTACAAGAAATGCTTTTTATAGTAATATGATTAAATCTGGATTATTTAATTTAGTTCAATGGGCATTAGAATGTAATGATAATACAATAAAAATTTTGGGAACAGAATTAATGATAACAGTTATAGATTATGATTCAAATTTAATTCGAAATATTGATGAAAATAATCAAAGTGAATTGGTTATAAAAATATTATTAAAATTATTAAATGAATCAAATGATATTGGATTAAAAAATCAATCATGTGAAGTTTTGAAAGTTTTATTAGATCCTGGTGCAGGAAGTTCAAATGGTCCAACTCCAGTATCAAAATTAACATTAGAATTAAAAAAATCTTCAAATCCAATAACTGAAAAATTTTTAAAAAATTTTTATGATAAAGAAATTTCAAATTTAGTATTTGAAAAATTAATTAAAATTAGTAATAATAATGATGATGAAAAAATTGAAGATATTAATACATTAACTGGTAAAGCATTATATGAACAATTATGTGGATTATTATCATTTTGTATTAGACAACATGGAATTAGATGTAGAACTTTTACAATTGAAAATAAAATATGGAAAGGAATTGGGAAATTAATATTATATTCAGATGCAAAACAAGTTAGATTAGCAGCAGTTAGGTTATTAAAACAAGCAATTGCAATGGATGATAATGTTTATACTAGTGAAATTGTTTCAACAAAATTATTAGGAATTATAATTCAAGTTTTGATAAAAATTGGTAATAAAAATAATTTAATTCATTCAAGTTGTTTAGATGTTTTGAGTATGATTGAAAGAGGAATGATTGATAATAGTTCAAATGGGTCAAGTAATAGTAATAATAATAATAATAGTAGGTATCAATTACCAGCAAGGAGAAGTAATAGTATAAGAGTATTATTTAATCATATTGTTGAAGATTATGGAGATGAATTAAAAGAATTAGAATATACAGGAGTTGCAAAAAATTTATTAGAACGACATTTAAGATCACCAACTGCAATGTATGCAGATCATATGAATTCAATACAAACAGATATTGATAATGGAGTTAGTAGTAGTAGTTTTAGTGGGGATAGTACTTTAGATAATCAACATTATGATGTTGATCAAGTAGCAAATACTGAAGAAGATTTGTTAAATTTTTCAGAAGAAGATGATTTTGAAGAAGAAGAGTTTTTGGAGCATGATAGTGAAGAAGAAGAATTGGATAATTTAGTTAATACACCATTAAGAACTTTAAGTTCCAAAAGTTTTATGGTTAAAGAGAATGAAGAAGATGATGAAGAGAAAGAATTACCATTTGTACCTGTTGGAGCACAATTACATCGATCACAATCTTTTGGAGATTTGGAACAAGTTGAATTAAAGAATGGTATGAAACGATCAGTTAGTGAACAACATGAAAATGAAAAGAGTAGAGGACCAAGAAGAAGAAGAACCAGTGAAAATTTTACAAAAGAATTGATTGAAATTAAAAATGGAACTTATAATGATAATGAAAGTAAAAATAATAATAATAATAATAATAATGAAAGTAATGAACTTTATGATATTGATGAAAATAATGAAACTAATGAAAAAAAAGATGAAAAAAGGGAAGAAAAAGATGAACAAGTTGTTGAACAAGAAGATGGAAAAAAAGATGATAATATATTAAAGAAAAAAAGTAGTTTAAAAAGAACTTTATCAACTGCTGGGAAAAAATTATCAATGAAATTTAAAAGATCAAATAGTAATATTAATGGAATTGATAAAACTATGACAGAAGTTGATGAAAAAGAATAGTAAGTTTAGTATATATTATTTTTTTTTTTGTATTTATAATTTTTTTTTATTTATTAGAGAATATTTTTTTTTTTTTTTTTTTTTATTCTATTTATTTATTCAACAAAAATTCAAACTACCATGGTTATAACAATAGACAATAAATGCATATAATTATGCTATTTTGGTGCTATTTTTCGCTTTCTCGGTGATTACCATGGTATTATCCCCAGATGTTTCACCGTATCTTTCAACATGCATTAAAATTCAGAAAAATTATTACAAACTATAATAACCTGTTCGCCGAGGCAAAATTTTTACTCTACTAAAAAAAAATTATTTGATCCCCACCTTAGCTTAAAAATATTGTATAAAAGATCAAGATCCCCGCCACTATCGGTCTTTAAATTTTTTTTAATCAACAGTACAAAACACTAGCAAAATGCCAAATACATTAGATAACTCATATTTAGAACAATCAGTTTATAAACCAGGAATTTTTAAAGATAAAGTTGTATTTATTACAGGAGGAGCAGGAACTATTTGTAGAGTTCAAGCAGAAGCTATGGTATTATTAGGAGCTAATGCAGCAATTATTGGTAGAAATGAAAAAAAAACAATTGAAGCAGCAAAAGAAATTGAAAAATTACGACCAAATGCAAAAGTTTTAGGAATTGGTAATATTGATGTTAGAAAATTTGAATCAATTAATAAAGCAGTTGAATTAACAATTGAAAAATTAGGTAAAATTGATTATGTTATTGCTGGTGCAGCAGGAAATTTTTTATCACCATTTAATTTATTATCAACAAATGCATTTAAAACTGTTATTGATATTGATTTAATTGGTAGTTATAATACAGCAAAAGCTGTTTATCCACAATTATTAAAAAATAAAGGTCATATTGTTTTTATTAGTGCAACACTTCATTATACTGGATTACCAACTCAAGCACATGCATCTGCTGCAAAAGCAGGTGTTGATTCTTTAGCAAGAACTTTAGCAGTTGAATTAGGACCAAGTAATATTAGAAGTAATGTTATTGCACCAGGTCCAATTGCTGGTACTGAAGGGTTAGATAGATTAATGCCACAAGATTTAAGAGAAACTTCATTAAAAATGATTCCATTACAAAGAATGGGAACAACAAAAGAAATGGCTGATGCAGCTGTATTTTTATTTAGCGATGCTAGTAGTTATATGACTGGTGCTACTTTAGTTGTTGATGGTGGTCAATGGCAAACTAGTTCTTTAATTACTAGTCCTCCAATGTATCCAGAATTATTAGTTCAACAAAATACTTTAGAACCAAAGTTATAGATTATTTTAGTTTTATTTTGTATAGTATTAATAGTATCAGGATAGGATTTGAATTAAAGTTTTTTTTTTTTTCAATGCATTAATCTGCGCAAATTAAACAAAAAAAGATTCATATGGCTGATGAGTCTAAGCATGAGCATGAGCTTGAGCCTACAATGTAAGCTTGATCTATCGCTTTGTATAGTAGTAACCCCTTGCAATGATCCCCGATCCCAATAACAAACAACAACAACAATATTTTTTTTTTTTTTTTTTCGCACACGAATTTTTTTTTTATTTTTTTTAAAACACACCAAAAAAAAAAAAAATATTCTAAAAAAATGGCCGATTGGACAATTGATCCTGATAACAGACGACGTTTATTAGCATTACAAAAACAAGGAGATAATAAGAAATGTTTTGATTGTGGAGCTAATAATCCACAATGGGCAAGTCCAAAATATGGGATTTTTATTTGTTTAGATTGTGCAGGAATTCATAGAGGTTTAGGAGTTCATATTTCATTTGTTAGATCAGTTACAATGGATCAATTTAAACCAGAAGAAATGGAAGCAATGGAAAAAGGTGGTAATGAAAATGCATCAAATTTTTTTAATGAAAATGGTTTAAAAGGAATTACAGATTTATCAAGAAAATATAATAGTACTGTTGCAGAAGATTATAAAGATTATTTAAATAGTAAAATTAAAGGAGAAGAATGGGTTAAAAAAGATAGACCTGTTTATATTCCTGATGGTAATAATACTAGTAATACTAATAGTAGACCTAATAGTGCATTAGATCAAAAGACAAAAAATGAACAATATTTTGAAACTTTAGGTCAAGCTAATGCATCAAGACCTGAAGGTATTGCACCATCTCAAGGTGGTAAATTTTCTGGATTTGGTGGTGGTGGTACTCCAGTTAATAATACTAATAATAATAATGATTCACTTTCATTAGATGAATTTCAAAAAGATCCTTTAGCAACTTTAAGTAAAGGTTGGGGTTGGTTTTCAAAAACTGTTACAAAAACTGCTGATGAATTAAATGAAAATTATGTTAAACCAAAAATGAGAGATTTTGCTGAAAGTGATGTTGGTAATAATGCAAAAAAAGCAATGATGCAATTTGGTAGTAAAATGCAAGAAACTGGAAAATATGGTATTGAAACTTTTCAAAATTTTACAAATGAACATGGTGGTTCATCATCAAGAGGTGTAGGTGGTGGACAAGGTAGTGGATATAGTAAATTATTTGATGGATTAGGTGAAGAACCTGTTGTTGAAAATGCTTTTGGTATGCCAAAACCAGCTGAAAAAACTAAATTACAAGGAAAATCTAAAGATGATGAATGGGATGATTGGTAGGTCGTAAAGTTGTGGAGGTTTTTTATGAAAGTAGTGTCTTTATTATTTATTTAGAGAAGAAAAAAAAAAATATTTGTTGAAAAAGTAATTGATTTGCTGTGTAGTATAGGGGACGTAGCAGTACGATATATAGTATATGGTAACTTGAATCATGAACTTTTAGAGGTAAACGTGCGGATACTGCTCGATATATATCTTTTTAATGTAGAAATTTTGATCTATGATAAATAGCCTGATAATTTTTTTTAATTTCAGCAATCCTCATTTATTTTTCTCATTCATATGTCAATGAATCAATGTTGTGTCGGAGATCCGACACAAATATGCGGCTTGAGATTTTCACTCAAAAAAAAATTCAATTTAAATTTAAATTGGGAAGTACTTGTACGTAACTAGTGCGTACAACATACACTTGCTTGTACTGACAACTCAACACAAACAAGAAAAAAATAAGAATCATCATTGCAAGCCGTGATCATAAAAAAAAAACTATGCACGCATAACATATTAATGCACTACTTGAAAAAAAAAAAAAACATAAAAAAAAAAACCCTCCTCCCCAGCTTTTTTTTTCTTAATACCCACCCATCATCAGTATTAATCAAAGACTAACCAAACAATGCCACGACCAGCTAGACAACCTAATCGTCCTGGTCGACCAGGTCGTCCTACTGCAAATAAAGAAAAAGATAAAGATAATAATAATAATAAAGAACGTGAAAAATTAGAAAAAGAACGAATTAAAAAAGATAAAGATAAATCATCTTCATCTACCACTACCTCTACTAACAATACAACCACTAATAACAATATAGATAAAATAACTAAAGATACTAAACCAATTAAACTTATAAATAATAAAAAAATTAATAATTTATATTTTGATAAAGAAACCAATTTTTATAATAAAAGACAAAAAATTTATTTATCAAGACATGATTATTTAAATAAGAGAATTAATAAAATTTTAAATGAAACAGATGAAATATATTTAACTAGGAAAAAAGATTTACAAGAACAACGAGATTTTGAATTAATGACATTAAATGTTGATAGAAATAATAGAATTTCCAAATCTTTAAAAATTTTAAATAATGATATATCAATAATTGATAAATTACATCAATCAAATACTAATAATGTTAATGAAAAATTATTGAAAGGTTTAGAATCTCATGTTAAAAGATTTAAAGATGATAAAAGTTTATGGGATATTAGTAGTGAATCAAGTAGTAGGAATGATTTAGGTAGTGCATTAGGAATGCCTGGTATAACAAGTACAAGTAGTACAAATAATAATGGTTATAGAGGTGGATCAAGTACAAGAAGTAGTAGAAAAGAAAATGGTAATAATTCAACAACTAATAATAGAGATTTAACAGGTTATGGTAGTTCTGGTAGTGAAAGTGGATTTAGAAGTACAACAAATCGATCATTTTTAATAAGAAATGGTACTAATGGTGGAGGAGGAGAAAAAGATGAAAATGGTATTAATTCATTTTTAAGTGAAATGGAAAGTGAAAAAAATGAAAATACTAGTTCAAGGAGTAGAAGTGGTTATTCAAGACATATGAGGAGTGCAGTGAAAGCTTTAACTCCTTTAAAACCAGATGAAGTTTCTGAAGATTTATCTTTATTAAAATAAAGAAAAAAAAAAAAAGATTATTATTTATTATTTATTATATTATTAAAATAGTTATAAACATTATTAATATTAAAAATTTATTTTCAAATAATTTATTTGAATTTGATTTGATATTTTTTGTCTTTGATGCAGTTTCGAATGCTTTAGTTCCATGAATAGCATTATTATCCAAATCATTATTATTATTAGTAGTAGTATTATTATTATTATTATTATCCAATCCAATAGCTAATTTAGAAACAGTTGAACAAGTAGTATTTAATTTATCATCAATTAAACCAGATTGTGCACTTATACTAAATTCAATAGTTAAATCAGTAGTTAATCCAAATAAACCATAAATTGTTTTACTCTTTGGATATCTTCTAATTACTCCATTAATTTTTCTACCAATTTGTTCACTTAACCAAGTAATACCTCTATAAGATTTTGGATTTGGTAAAGATTGAAAATAATAACCATTATCCCATCTAATTGGTAATAATTTATATGATATAACAAATGATGTATATTCAATTGGTTCAATCCCAATTAAAGATATAGAATTTTCAATATCAGAAAATTGAATATAACTCATAGCAAAATTTCGAACTCTATTATCAGGATAATCATCATCCATTACTGACCCACCTAATTTATGTTTATAATTATTATTATTAGTATGAGATTCTAAATTATTTTGTTGTTCAAAATACATTTGAGAAAAATATTCATAAGGTTGATAAACAAATTGTGATCTTAAACTTGGTAATGCACCTAATGGCCAAAAAGTATATTGAGTAATTGGAAATCCATCAAATCCAAATCCAAAATTATTATTATTATAATCAATATCTAAAGTTCGATATAATTTATTAACCACTGCTTTATCTCTTGTTTGATCAATTATTTGTGATGTTGTAATTTTAAATATACTTTCTTTAATTTCATCTAATGGAATATGAGTACCATTTGTAAAATTATATACTAATTGTTTTTGTCCTAATATAAATGCTGCTCTTATACCAGTTGCAAACATTTGACTAGCTCCATAACATGATGATTCAGGTAAATTAAAATTATTACAATTTTGATGTAAAGTATTTAAACCATTTATATCTTCATCAACTGATACAAATTTTGCAAATGCATCTGGATATTGTGTAATATTTTCTATTTTAATATCTTCATTAATATTTCGACATTTTGAATATACATGATTTGGTAAAATTATTAATATTATAAAAAATATTGAAAAGTTTATAAAATTTATCATTCTATGGTGAGTTCATGCATTAATTGTTAAAAAAAAAATTGTCAGTTTTCTCTACTCTATTGAAAATTAGAGAAACTGATTATTTTTTTTTTAAAAAAAATAAATAAATAAATAATTAGAAATATAAGGTGAACTTATAATCACAAAAAGTTGATGTTAGTTGTGGGTGTTGATGGTTAGTTGAAGAAAAAAAAATTTAAGGAGAAAAAAAAAAAAAAAAAGAAAGATTGGCGATACTAAGCCGGGAATACAATACAATAGGCAAATGCGAGTTGAAATTTTTTTACGTCACTGATTTTTGACTACAAGTCAGTCAGTCAGCGCTTTCCGAAAAATAAAAAAAAGCTTTGGACACCTACAACTCTAGTGCACTAACAAATTGTACTAAAAATTTTTACACACTAAAAAAAAAATTCAAACGCATAAATCCAAAAATAGAAACTTTACAATTCTTCAAATAACTTAAAAATCTTAAACTAGACAATTAATTAAATAAATAATTTTGATTTGTTCTATTCTTTTTTTTTTTTTTTTTTTTTTTAAAATAAAAAATAAAAAAAAAAAAAAAAAAAAAAAAAAAAAAAAAAAAAAAAAAAAAAAAAAAAAAAAAAAAAAAAAAAAAAAAAAAAAAAAAAAAAAAAAAAAAAAAAAAAAAAATTAAAAAAAAACTTCTATCATAATTTCGTAATTTTTTTTTCTATAACTGATCAACATTCGATCCATTATGAGCTTGAATCACTGCAGGTCTCTCCATCATTGATCTAGTCCATTTATAAACTTCAGGAAATTCATCTCTTAAAGAAATTCCAATTCTATCAACAACATGATTCCATGTAACAAATGATAAATCAGCTATTGTAATTCTATCACCAACTAACCAAACTGGTTCTTCATAATATTTACTCTCACTTAATGGAGTAGTACCTAATGCAAAAGTTTCATCATCCATTTCTTTAATTAAATCTTCTCTTCTTTCTGCTAATCTCATTTCAACTACTGAATAAATTCTTCTAACTTCTCCTGCATATCTTTCAATTGCTGATGGAATCAATTCTGGATGAAAATATCTAAAATGTAATGCTTGTCCAATCATTGGTGCATGACCACTTGCTTGAAAAAATAACCAACTATTAATCATTGATTGTTCTGTAAAATCTTCACTCCATAATAAACATTCTGGTCCCATTCTTTGACATAAATAAATTAAAATTGCTCCTGATTCCCATACTGAATGATCATTATTATCATGATCAATAATTGCTGGTATACGAGCATTTGGATTAATTGATACATAATATGGTGATCTTTGTTCTGATTTTTTAAAATCTAAATAAAATGTTTGATATTTAATTCCTAATTCTTGCAATACAACTGCTACTTTAAATCCATTGGGTGCACTATAATGTGAAAATAATGAAATTCCTTCTGATGGTGGATTTCTTCTATATTCTTCTATTCGATCAAATGGTTCATAATCTTGTTGTTGTTGTTGTTGTTGTTGTTGTTGGAATTGTTGTTCTAATTGATGTTGATATTCTGGATTTTGTTGTTGTTGTTGTTGTTGTTGCTGTTGTTGTTGTAGTTGTAGCGATGCTAAAGCACTGCTAAGATTTGATACTCGTTTGGTCTCCATTGTGTATTAGTATTAGTTGTGTGTTTTGTGTTGTGTGCTGTGTGCTGTGGGTGAGTGTGTTTGTGTTTGTTAGTATAATCGTGATATATAAAGAAAACAAAGTCGAGGTTTTAAATCGAGGATAATAAAGTTTTTTTTGTTTTCGTTTGGAAATGGTTAGTTTATGTTATTTTGGTTCTGTTGTTAGTTTGTTTAATGTATAATATTATATTAAATCTTTGTCGTCTAATTTTGTGGATTTTTTTTATATCAAAGAAATAAAATAAAAAAAGTGATGGTTAAAAAAAAAAAAAAAGAGAGAAAAAAAATTGTGTAGAGAAAAAAAAAAAATGTTGTCTTGAAAATTTCTATTATAAAAGCTTTAAATTTTTTTTATGTTACACGAGTTGTTAGTGTTTAAAAGAAAAAAAAATTATCAGTGCTTTAATTACTTTTTTACTCAGTTTAAATTTGTGTGTTTTGTTTTAGTGGTAAAAAGTACACTAAAAATCAGATTGGGAGTTACTAACTACTACTGTAATGTACTGTTCTGTTCTAAGCCCCTCTTCTTTCTATAATTGCCCCCCCAATTAAAAAATATCAACAATCAATGATAGCTACTACTGTAGATAGCTGTTAAATGCTAGTGATAGCGGTTAGTATCCTATTCAATAGTAGCAGCAGCAAGCGGTAACTCTACCATTCTCAGGTGCATCAGTGATCTGATGGTGGGTGGACATATGCTACGTGTTTCCTTTTATCTACTCTATAATTATAGTCTATATAATTATACTAATCTAAAATGCAATTGTCATCAACCAATCCAATTAGAATAATCATTGAATAGATATATATATTATTACAGGGTCTAATCCAATATATACACTATAGAAAAATTAGACAAATGTAAATAAAAATTGTACACTAAAATGTTCAAAATGTATGTAAATATCACACGCTAAAAAAAAAAAAAAAGATAGTTAACCCAACCAACCAACCAACGAAACATAAAAACCCAACTCAACTCAACACTAACACAAAATATTGACTGACTTGACCCCCCGATATCCGATCCCAAATTTTTTTTTTAAAAGAGAAAAATTTCTTCAAGCTTTAGATTTCATTTTCTTTTAGTTGATTAAAATGATAAGACAACAAATGGTTAGTGCTTTTTACCTTTTTAAGCTTGTTTAATCTTTTTTGAACCCTATTAGATAAGCTTTTCCCTCTTTACGCTTTTATTACATCTAGCCCTGTTATAATTCTATCCAATAATTTTTTTATAATGTTTTTTTTTTTTTTTTCTTAGATAGATTATCAAACGACATAATGATATATATTTGATAAACTGATTATGAGTATTAGGGTATTAGGGTACTAGTATTTAAATGATCATGGACCCCCCTTGATTTTTGTTTTTATACTTCAGAAAATTAAACTAACCTAGTTTGGTTATTCTAATCTCTTTTTTTGAAGATAATTAAATGTGTTATCTATCGCAGATATTTTTTTTTTTGACCCGGTGATCATATGGTATTAATTGCAATCATGATGACAATTTTGACGACAATCTATATATCAATTGATAATAGACTAAAGTTATAAAAAAAAAAAGTGGAGATATATATCAAAAGAAACTGAAGTTTAGTAAACAAGTTGTATATATACAGAATATATAGTTTGAAAATAATAGAGACAAAAAAATTTGTTTACAGGAATAATACTACTAAAAACCTTGTATCATGCCTTATCTAAATTTGATAAACTATCTTCAACATTCTCGTCATGTGTGTTGATAAAAAAAATCCTGATAATAATTAATCGATATATCATCATGGATATACTCAGTATATAATGTCATGAAACCATCCAATAATATAACAAGTAAACTCAATTGATCAAATTAAGTCTAGTTTTAACATTGATGATTACATTTTTACTACTACGAATCTTTCAACATTCTTATGAAAATTTTAATAATCAATTAATTTGACCACTAGTAGATCCAGTCCAAGCTTATACCAGTAAATTGATCAAAGTGATCTGTTAATGTACCCCAGATCCAAAGATATTAATAGCTTTAAAAAATTTTAATTTACAACATTTTTAAGCTTAAATCCCATATGTTTTTGCTTATAAACTTCTAGCAAACTGGTACAAGCATGGATTTAAATTTATGGTTGGAGGTGTAACCGACAACCTTAACCAACGCGAGATATCTTGGAAAAATTTATAACAACTTTTTGATTACCGGAAACTTACGTAACAATCGTTCAAATAGATTAAAAAAATTTGACCCCGATCCCCCCGATCAAACTACAAACTACAAACTACAAAGCGGTTACACCTCCAACCCTCTGTAGGCGTAGCGAGGTAACGAGCCCTAGCGAAGAATCGTATAAGGTTTTACTCCTGCTTGTTTTAAAAAAAGTGGATGGATGGATGGATGGATGGATGGCAATTGATTGATTGTTTTTTATTGGCGATCGCGGATCACCATCATCAATTTTATTGATTTGTTTTCTTTAAGCTGTTTCTCCACTTGATAATAAGTCTCCATCGGATGCAAGCTTTAATTTTCTTTTAAAAGTATTAATAATATATTGGCGGAATAACTTCCTGGTTGAGTCACTTACATTTTTTTTTTTCATTTTCATAATAGCAAACAATGGTAGAGGGCTTCAATGAGAACGAAAAAAAAATAATTTAGAGTCTTCCCCCAGATTATTTTTTTCTCTTTAAAATTGTTTATTTTAAGAACATCATTGCTTGGTTGTTGTTACAATATTCATGTTTATTGTGGTAGATTGGTATTAAGGAGTACCAAGTTGTAGCTCGAGATCTCCTGAAGCCATTTGACAGGATTCCGGGTTTTTTTTTTGCGAAAAAAAAATAGGGGGTTAATTGAAAGTTTATTTTGTCTCGATAGTCTACTGTTTATATGTAGATGAATGGTATTTTTCATGGAGTTAAAATCATTGATCTATACTATCAATAATTGATACATCATGATAGACTAAGCTGGGGTTTTTTTTTTCATTGAGTTTCATGAGCTACCAATACCTGGTAGTCTATCCTGGATCTCTAGACTAAGTTAAAACAGTAATAAGCCGAGACCGGATTTGGCCAATGTTTATTTTTACACTTTTTTACCTATAACCGAGATCAATCAATTTTTGAAATTTTTAATCAGATATAAAATGTCTAAGAAATGGAGAGTAAGATTGTTTCTACCAGGTAAAAAGTTATTCTTACTGTTAAGTAAGATCTCGAGTAGGGTGTATGATTTACTGCTTGAATGGGTAGTACTGTAGTTGTAGTTAGTGTGTGTGTGGAGTGAAAAAAAAATTAAAGCGCTTGAATCCTTAATATTTTTGAATCAAATAATTTGTAAGCACGCGTCCGATGTGTTCCTGCTGGGTTAAAAAAATACACCACCTACACTGGCCAGGGTCACCTACAAGGTAGTGAATACGCGAGCACCTTGGATTTGATCATCCCAGGATCTAAGTTAACAATTAAATTTTGTAGTACCTGGTACACGCCATTAAATATTTGATTACAATAAGATGGTAGTATTGGTGGTTTAATGATATATCCTGAATTTAAGATATAGCATACTAATATTAGCTTAGTTAAGCTATAGGAACTATTTATTATGGCTCAAATTTGGGTTAATTATTATATAGACTCTTTACAGGTGTGGTCATAGCTATGAACTGACAACCTACTATGAACAATATATAAGCAAATATCGTCACAGTAGTGATTTTGTGTTCATAGAAGGGCCAGCTGCACCAGTTCATAGCTAGAACCACACCTGTATAGATAAGTTGATTTAATATCAACTATAGCTTCAATTGCATATTTACGACTATAAATATAATTAAATATACAGTATATTCTGTTATTGATTGATTCGGTTTCTGGTCATGAATATACTAACGTATACAGTACGTATGTACATATATCTGATAATTTATCGCTTATAGTTTATCAGATTACTGGTAATTAGAGTAAGTTTTATCTATCACTAATATCAATTGATAATCAAAAGATGCCATCATGGATGATGACGATGAGATGTGGCGGGATCCCGCTGATCTGATGGTGCGGCTTACTTTGAATTTAAAATTTATTAAGCTAGCCTTACTTACGTATACATGGTATATATGTACTGTAATATTTATCTGATATTTATTTATCTGAACATGTGAAAGTTGCTCTAAATCCACATCTACTGTCGTTTTAAAAAGCTCTTAGATATAAGGGTTCATCCTACCATAATAAGTTATAGTTATAAGGTCACTTCAAAATTATATACACGGTATCTAAACGCTGAGTCCAACATATGCACTGAAATTTATAATATACTAAGTAGATATAGTATTTATAACTAGTTTTTGTATGTATGTAGCCTTTAAGTCAATTCTGATATATCGATATTTATATTGAAATATATACTACATCACAATGTTCATCATATGATTCAAAGAGTGCCATAACACTGTTAGCTAGTGTACAATATCTAAACTTGCAACATGTACACAGCTGTCTTAAACTATTAGATAGATATCAAATATCAAATATTACAATTAAAAATTAATTAAATTTTCTATACAACTCAACAATAACACTGATAAAACTGATCGATGGTAAGAGCGTTTCGAATCTAAATGTTGAAACGAATATATTAGGTATATATGATTATAAATCAATTTTGTTATTTCAATTCTCAATTCAGAAGTCAAAGATCAATCAATAAATTTAATTAATTAATATCCATATATCATCTAAGGCTATGATTAAATTAGGTCATAATTGCATTAAAATCACTTTATACTATGCTACCTGGCTACGTTGTACAATTGCCCTTTAAACTTTTATCACTACTGGCAAAAACCACGTTTTATCACAAAACACCTAATCAGATAAATATTATTACCCTTTTGATCATCATTATAGAATTCTATAGTATAAAAAACTTCACTTTTTTGGGGTATTTTAAGTTTTGCTTATAAATCACTAGTTTTTTCTCTTGAAATTTCAATTCCAAATAAAGAAATCAAATATCAAAATGAAAAATAATCTACCCCAGGAATTTGAATGATATATTGAAGTATACTAGTAGCTACAAGCTTGAGAAGTAAATCGCTTTATTTTTTTTATCGTGGTTGTTACCCTTGACAAAAAATTAACCTGGGCGTTTATACAAGCTTAAACGAATTTTTGTATTAATAATCAGTAATTTTTTCAAGCGTGAGTATACTATGTATACAGCCTTACCAGAGCAACTGCAAGCGATTTATTTCGGTATCACGCGTTTTTGACCTCAACTCATAAACAATATAAACAAAAATATCTAATACCAACAATATAATTAGTTTTGTTGTTGAATAGTATAAGTAAAGTTTGGAACCAATTGAATAAAAAAAACAAAAAAACTATATAAACTACCTAAAATCCTGTAAAAATTTCCCTAAATCTACAACTATAATATCAAAAAACAAAATGACAAAAACATTATTTATTACAGGAGCTACTGGATATATTGGAGGAACGGTTCTAGCTAATCAATTAAGAACATTAAAACAACAAAATATTCCAGTAATTACAAGAGCATTAGTAAGATCATTAGAGAAAAAAAATTTACTTGAAAAATGGGCAAAAGAAAGAAATTTTGAAATTATTCCAATTTTAGGATCAACTAATGATAAAGAATTAATTATTAAAGAAGTTTCAAATTCAGATATTATTATTAGTTGTGCTGATAATGATGATTTACAATTTGCAAAATATTTAACTGAAGGATTAGAAATTTCAATTAATTCTAATAATAATAAAGTACCAATTGTTATTCATACTTCAGGTACAAACTTATTAACTGATGGATCATATGGATTAAAATCAAGTGATTTAATTTATTATGATGATAATGAAGAACAAACCAATTCAATTGATATTAATCAACCACATAGAAATGTTGATTTACATTTATTAAATTATCAAAATGAAAAAAAAGATAAATTAAATTTAGCTATTATTGCACCACCAACTATTTGGGGAATTGGTAGAGGACCATCAAAAATTTTATCACATCAAATTCCAAAATTAATTGATATTGCTTTAAAACATAAACAAACTTATATTGTTGGTAAAGGATTAAATATTTGGACTCAAATTAATATTATTGATTTAGCTGATATGTATTCAAAATTATTAATTAAATTATTAATTGAACCAAGTGAAAAATATAAAGGTTTTTATTGGTGTGAAAATGGTGAATTTAATTTTAATGAAGTTGGTGAACAAATTCAAAAAGGATTAATTGATTGTGGTATTGCAATTAATGATTCAAAAGTTAAATATGTTGATCCAATTAATAAAGAATTTTTAAAAATTTATTTTGATAATAATGAATTTGATTATAGAAATATTGTTGGTGGGAATTGTAGAGTTAAAGCTGTTAAAGGTAGAAAAAATTTAAATTGGGAACCAAAATATTCATCAAAAGAAGAATTTTTGAAATATATTATTGATGAAGTTATGTTGGTTAGTATGGGTATGAAATAGGTTTTTCAATAATTAAAATGGCACGTGTGAAGGAAGTGGCGAGTATTGATAGTGAGGTTGTAATAATATAGATATAATAAATTATATAAAATATATTAATAGATTTTGAACTCGTTTTTGGAATATAATTGATCAAAAGTGGCGAACCAACCTCGATCGCCTCTTTTTTAAAAATATTAAAGAATAAATTATCAACTATCACGAATTTTCATTCAATTATTATTGTAATTACAGAAATTAATTATTAATTTTGGTAATATTAAATGGTGCCTGTTAAAGTGGCTTGCAGTTCAATTATGTATACCAGGTACACAATATATATTGCATAGGTTATTTGGTATTATTAATTAGCAGCTAATGGTATGCATTGAATTCAATAGACTTAATAATTAAATTAAATATAAGTAAATTATTTTTAATATGATTATTATTAAGCCAGCATTATTTTAATGGTAAAGCTGGGGGTATTCAAATATACCATCCATATAATTTACTATTAATGCATATATTCAATAATTCTAATCTATTATTATTATAATGGACACGAACCTTTAAAACTCTTTAACAAAATATTATTGGGAAAAAAAAAACGTTTTTAAGCGCTTTTTCAAACTGCATATGATTTTAACTCTTTTTTGACGTGCGGCTTGTTTGTACCCACACACAATTAATTTGATTGATTGATCATCACACCTGCATTAAAAAGTTTTAAATTAACCTCAGGCATCTCACTGGTTAAAGGTTACCCATTATGAATTAAAACTGTATACCTGCATATATATTTATCTTTTATCAAGTTTTGTACCTAAATTGAGTCGTATCATTTATACAATAGTACAAGGTGTTTTTTTTTTTTTTTTTTTTTTGGTTCGTAATCATAAAGTTCTAATATCTACATTTAAGATCCGCTTTCGATCGTTGGATCCTTTTTTTATAAAGCTAACCTAATAGACCCAAGATCTTATTAAATAAATAAAATACAAACCCTCTTTAGATTTAGATTTCTTTCCGATTATGGGAGATAAGTAATATTAGTGGCTAGGATAATCTCTTTACCCCTTTAATATTTCTTAGCTCAATTATTATTAAAAACAGACGTAAATGGAATTATGGTATCTATATTCAGCTCAGCTGCACTGATTGTAACAAAATTTTTATCACATTGTATTCTATACTTTCCCAGTTACATGATGACTGGTATCTATTGAGTGGTAATTGTTGAAAAAAAAAAAAGGCTTTTTGATGTTTCAAAAATAAATATACGCATAATACATGTAATCCGCGGGAAAAGAAATGGTTCCTTTAAGGTTTTCAATTTAAAGTGTGCAATATATAACAGAAAATGCATCAATGACCGGTGTGCGTGTGTGTGTGGACAGTTTTATAAACTCTAATATTACTGAAACATCGAACCTTAAAATATATTGGTCCTATTATTATTATTAGACTATAGGTAACCTGACCATATTAGAATCTTTCTCTTTTTTTTTTGTTACATTGATTTAAAATTCAATTTAAATATTATTATATATATATTTTTACCTGAAACATTGAGTATATAAATTACTTTCGTACTTTTAAATATATCAAAATTGTTGACCTTAATTCTATTACTATTCTAACTTAGCCAATCTAATTTAAAAGATTTTATATCATGCATAAATTAAATCCAACTTTAGAGAAGCCAGAATAATTTTGAGGAGGATAGTGAAAGCATATGGTTGTATGTCAGATTGCATTTATATCTGATGTATGGATGTGAGTAGTTGTCTTGATAATGGTGCACTATCTAAATCAATAGACATGTGTATAGGTAAAAGGGCTTTGACCTTCAAAATATACACTGTATTGTATCAAAACAGTATATTATGTGTGCTTTGCGTTTAAATAAAGCTTAAGAGAATTTTAACTTTAAAACATATGTTGAAAAAAAGTAAAAAAAAAAAAAGAAGGTTGGGTTTATTGTATGAGATTGGTGATTTTTCTTTTAACGGATACTTTAAATTTACTTAGAATATAAAATACACTTTTGAAGAAATCCTTTTTTTGATTGTTAATTTGTGAAGAACATGCGTTTGAATATATATTACATACATATATATATCTCTAATCTAGATTGAATTAAAAAAGAAAAAAATAGAATTAATTTCTTTAAAAATTAACTTGAGTTAATAATACTTTTTTTTCCAACATCCTTTAGACTACTATACGAAACTTACTTTGTTTTAAATGATATATAAGAATTAAAAATTGTCATAAAAAATTATAATTTTTCTATCTTTTTGCCTATTTTTATAATCTTAGTACATTAATAGTAAAATTTCAAAAAAATGATAGAAATGGAATATAACAAATTATGTAACAAATCAACGTTAGATCAACAAATGGTATTAGCACCAATTGAATTAATTCAAAATGATTTGGCATTAAAAAATTGTAAAAATATTCAAACAAAAAGATTATTAAAACAAACAATATTTGATATATCACAACAATCAGTTTATGAAAAACAATTAGTATTAACAAGAGATTATGTTGCACAATATAAATTACATCATGTTCGAAATGTTCATGGAGATGGATATGTAGTTTGGCCAAAACAACAACCAGAAAGATTATTAGAATTAGTAATTGAAAATAAATGGATGATTTATTTACATGAAGTTGAATTTTTTGATAAAGTTATTATAAAAAAAGGATTATTAAATGAAGATAGTTTAAAACATAAATTTGCATTAATATTAATTAGAGAAAAAAAAAATAAACTAATAAAAAAAAATGATAATGATTTTAATAAAAAAAGAAAGAAGAAATTTAAATTTTTTACAACAAGTAATAAAAAAAAAGATAATAATGAAAATAATAATAATAATAGTCCAACAATATCAATAAATAGTAATGAAAGTGATATGAATAATAGTACAAGTAGTGCCACTTCATTAACATGGTCATCAAATTCTTCATCTTCATCATCATCTGATAGTTCATCATCAGAATCACATTCTACATCATTACCAGAATGTTTAATTACAAATCCAGAAATATTATCACATCATTCATCAAATTTAGAAACAATGGTATTATTATTTAAATCAAAACAATCAAGAAGATTATGGCAAGATCGATTAGCAATTTATGTTCAAAGAAAACCAATTGATACAAAAACATGTAATAAAGTTGTAAATTATTCAAAACCTGCTCATTTACAATTACCTTTTACACCTCCTGGTAGTGAAGAATCAAGTTTAATTAAAGATTTTGATCATACATTATTTCAAGATATTTATAATTTATCTCATTTACAAAGTACAAATAAAAAAAGTTATTTTAATCAAGGTATTGAACCAACTTATTTAAAGAAACCTTTGGTACAACCTTATAGACATAATTCTGTTACTAATAATAATAGTACAAGTACACGCAAAAGACATAGCGCCTCAAGATCTGCGGCTCATGCATCTTCACATTCACATTCTCAATTACATTCTCATCATAATAAAGAATCATCATTATCATCAAGAACTAGTATGATATCAAATGCATCA
Organism: Blastobotrys capitulatus; assembly: GCA_030564325.1. Taxonomy (NCBI): domain Eukaryota; kingdom Fungi; phylum Ascomycota; class Dipodascomycetes; order Dipodascales; family Trichomonascaceae; genus Blastobotrys; species Blastobotrys capitulatus. Next base: position 75,698 of record JAJLUL010000004.1, read on the forward strand.
CATTCAAGTGGGAATAATAAAAAACATCGATTAGCAAAAAGAATTGATTATAAAACTACCAAAAATTTTAAATTTGGTAATGAAATGGCATCAATTAATACTGTTGTTTGTAAAAGACCATCATTAAAAAAAGATAATAGAACAATTGATTCATCATTAAATAAAGTATCTAATGATAAAGGATTAGGAATTTCAATATCATCAGCAAATTTATTAAAACCAGATTATTATAATAAAAATTCAAGTCCAATTAGTCCAAAGAGTCCAAAAACTCCTACTACACCAATTGATATTTATAAACCAATGCCACCAATTCCTTCATCAACTGCAACAATTCATTATCATCATTATAATAACAAAAGTATTGATGATTCAATTTCAAATGATCATCAACCAATACAATTACAATTATTAAAAAGTTCCAAATCAATGCCAAAATTACGAGTATCTGAAACAATTAATTGTTATAAATATCATCATAATAATAATAATGAAAAAGATAATGATGGATTTTATAAACCAAAACGTCCATTAAGGTCAGATGGTGATATTGATACTACTAGTACTACTAGTACTCCACAGGTAATAGAAAACCCTACAGCATTGTTACCTTCAAGTACTACTAAGGATACTCCACTTTCCAACGGTCATCATCGAAAATTGGTCCGGTTCCGATCAATTGAATCATTAATATCTTCCAAAACTGTTCAAACTACCACAACAAGTCTATAGTAGAGAAAAAGGATTAAACAGTACTTAGTGTGATTGACTGTTGGTTCTAGATCTTTTTTATTTACTGTTCGTATATATATTAAATGTAAACAATAGTTTAAGTGTAGTTTAAAATTTATTTATTTATTTCTCAGTTCATTTAACTCTATAAATTTTTTAACTATCTACCTAAAAAGAATCATGAAAATTTCTCACTCCTGTCTATCTCTAATACAGTAGTACCAATTAAAATTGTTCTAATTGAACATTACATTACAAATTTACCACTGACAGTAAAGCAGTTTTTTTAAAATATTTTTTTTCAGACAAAAAAAAAAAAATTACTTTTTGAAAAACAAAAAAAAAATTATTTTTGTGTAAAACAAAATTTTTTTTTTCTAACTAAACTACCCAGCCCTTAATTTACCCCGCTACCGTTCTATAATTTACACACATAAAATTTTTTTCTCTCAAACCTGTCTTTAAGCGTTATTAAAAAAGGATTTTTTTAGGCCCCTGGGTAATAAATTAATATAATACTATACTACAGTCCCCATTTAAGCTTTTTTAAAATTTTTTTTTTTTTTACTTTTTTAGTGCATTATAATTGGCTGCTTTCTGCAGGTCAAGCTGCTGATGACTAGTCTCTAATCGGCCAACGGAGGGTTCCCTCCTTTTAAGCACTGTTAACAAAAGTATGATGAAAAAAAAATTCGTGTAAATAAATAATATAACACACAAGCTGTTAACCACTGCTTGAGAAAATATACTACTGCGTGTTCAATATTAGATTTTTCAATTGTAGACCACTAACAACAAGCCCATGTAAACAGCCGCCCCAAAAAAATTGCAAACAACCAAAGGAAAAAAAAAAATTTTTTTTTTTATTCCTTTTTTTCTCTTTCTCTTTTTTTTTTTTTTTTTTTTTTTTTTTTTTTTTTTTTTTTTTTTTTTTTTTTTTTTTTTTTTTTTTTTTTTTTTTTTTTTTTTTTTTTTTTTTTTTTTTCTCTTATTCTATCTATCTATCAACAGATCCTTTTTATTAATAAATTATAAACTATATTAACAATGTCTGACCACGAAGATGTATGAATATTCATTTATTTAATTGAATAATAGAAGAAGAATGAACGACAATTCAATTTTATTCTAATGAGTTGAAAGAACAAACTTGGATTGATTGAAGATTATGAATAATTGATTGAACGGTGGAAGTTTATATAACATACAAGAAAATTTTCAACAACCATAAAAAATACGAACAAATTTTACTTTTCAATTATAAAAATACGATTAATAAAATATACATTCTAAACTTTCACCATCATCAATTGTTCATCTTAATCTAATCTATTCTACTCTATTATTCCATTATTAAAGAACCGATACTAACAATTCAATAGGTTAACTTTGAAACCGCCAATGCTGGTGCTTCCATGACTTTCCCAATGCAATGTTCTGCTTTGAGAAAAAATGGTCACGTTGTTATCAAAGGTAGACCATGTAAAATTGTTGACATGTCTACTTCTAAAACTGGTAAACACGGTCACGCTAAGGTCCATTTGGTCGCTATAGATATTTTCACTGGTAAAAAGATGGAAGATTTATCTCCATCTACCCATAACATGGATGTTCCAAATGTTGTTCGAAATGAATATTTGTTAATTGATATTGATGAAGGTTTCTTAAGTTTAATGACCAATGATGGTGACACCAAAGATGATGTTAAAATTCCAGATGGTGAATTGGGTGATAAAATCCAAAGTGAATTTGATGAAGGTAAAGAATTAATGGTTACCATTGTTTCTGCTATGGGTGAAGAACAAGCTGTTTCATACAAGGAAGCTCCAAAAGGTTCCGCTTAAATAGTTTAAATTTGTTATTGTTATATATCAAATTTTTTTATACGTATTTATAAAATAAAAATATCTTTTTTTTTGTTTATAAAAAAAATTAATTAATTATTGTTATTAAGAAAAAAAATTACTTTAATGTAGCTACATATAAACTAATAATAGTATTAATCCCACCAACCAAAACTGGTACATTACCCAATGCAGTATATAAAACTGGTACAGTATTTGAAAAATAATCTTCCATACATGAACAAACACCAAAAATTGATGTTAATTTACCATTAAATAATAAATAAGTTAATACACTTTTTGTTAATGCAAAAACTAATGGATCAAATAAATATTCTTGTTTAATTTTTCTTGGTCTACCAGGTCCTCGTTTAGTTGAAGCTGGTTGTAATAAAACAGCTTTAAAATTAACATAATGTGAAATAATTAATGGTAAAAATAATTGAAATAACATCCATGTAAACATTGGTTTCCAAAATAAATGACAATCCAAAACTCTTTTAAAATCTGGTGTTAATTTAAAAATTGGCCACATCCATTCATGACTAGATTGAACTAATGGAATTAAGGTTGTTAATAATAATACCAATTCTAATCCTAATCCAACAAAATTACAAACTAATAAACTACTCAATTTTTTTTGTAATAATTCAGATTTTTCAATTAAACAATCACCACAATTTTCCCAAGTTTCTTGTAACCAATCCTTAAATTCTTGACATTTTTCTTTTAATAATTCTTTATTAAAAGTTTCTTCTTCATTATCATCATTTTCATCAGAACTAGAATTTTCCAATTCTGGTGAATGTTTTGTTTCACTATTATCACTATTATTATCATCATCATCATCACTATCATCATCAGATTCTAATTCTTTACTCATTTGACGCGTCATTCTTGAAATTCCATTATTTCGTTTTCTTGGTGAGAAAAAATTAGCAAATCTTTGATCAGTTGAATATTTTTCTGGATTATTATTTAATTCATCTGATATTTCTTTTTCAATTTCACTTTTAGTTCCTTCTGGAGAAACTCCTAATTCTGTTGCCAAATTTTGTAAATCAGCCTTTTTTAAAGCTTGTAGTCTGCTCATTATGATTTTTTTTTTTTTTTTAATAAATAAAATAAATAATTAGTACTGTTAATAAATTAATAAAAAGATGTTCAATAAAGGGTAGATAAATATGTCCTGTTGAAATAAAACCCTGAATAAATTTAAAAAAAAAAATTAAAAAAAAGAGAGACGCGAAAAAAAAAAAATTTAAAATAAAAAAGTGAAAGTTAAGAAGTTAAAAAAAAATTAGTAAATAATGAGAGTAAAAAAAAAAAAAAGTTTTTTTCCTCAAAAAAAACAAGAGCGTGATAGCGTGGTTATGTACTTGATTTTTTTCTGGTGGGATTTATTAACTTTTTGTTATGATTTTTGTTTTAGTAAACAATGGGGTAATTTCCTAATTGGGAAAGTTGTATTTACAACTACTCACTACTCTAAGAGAATCAATATATGCAAAATTACTAATTTAGCGTATCAAGAGGGGAGAAAAAAAAACACGGGAAATCTTTAGATACTTTTGATGATCAATATATTAACAGGTTTTTCACCAATGTTATTATTATGTTTAGATTTATTGTTAATATTGTATTGTTATGATTGTAATTATTCAAGTCAAACTTATCTTTTAATGGACTGAGGGTATTGTGTCCCAACGTGTTTAATTGTTGCGTTAAAAAAACTTTAAGAAGTGTGTAAACAAAGATCCGCACGGACGGAATCGGGGGCAACCAGCCAACCGAGAAAAATAAACATTGACAGCTTTTGATGGGGGCTTTTTTATGTAAGCAATATCGGAATTCCGTATGAATGGCGCGCGATACAATAAAAACTCCCAATTAGGACAAATGAAAACAAAGCTTTTTTCCTTTGTTTTTGTTTTAATTCTAGTCTCAGCTAGCTAGACTTCAGGGTAACTACTTTTTTAGTATTATTATCAAAAGCCGCAAATTTGTCTTTCTTTTAACAAAGTTTTACTGATAATTTAAAACGGTTTGTGGTATAGAAAGTGAAAACTAATATGGAATTGATTATAATGAGAAGGTTAAGATTCTAAAAGATTTTGTTGAGAATTTTGGTTTATTTTTAGTATTATAATATATTGGAGTTTTTATTATTTCAAAGCGTTATACACGTTAAATAAAAGTTAATATATTACTGACATTTTTTTTTCAGTCAAGAGAATGCAGTAAAATAGTGCTTACAAAAACCCACTGTGATGGTATATTTTCGCGGTTAGAATGAACATAATTATACAATAATGTCTTATAGACTATAAAAGTAGTAGTACGAGAATGAACCCTTAGATTAGATATATATATATAATATTGGTTAATACATTCTTTAATAAGCTAAATTGGAAGCTTAGCTTAAATTTGCTTTGTAGAATAGAATCTATCGTTATATCCTCTTAAATAAATAGTAGGAAGCTTTAATTTTTTTGAAGCGAACTTTTGAATCTCGCTTGGTTTGGATCTATATTATAAGCGCTTTACTACTTTTATATAGGCTTGATCATGGATTAATCTCTTTTTTTTTGTTGTTGTTAATAAATTCCTTTGACATATTTTATTGTAATGTTCTTTTATAGCTTATAATATAGTATACGCAACTTTTTTTCTCTCTCTCTCTCTCTTACTTTTAAATTAATCTTTTACATTACTACTTTTTTTTTGTTCAATAAAGAAGAAGAAAAAAAGACGACAATATTTATATATACCAACCAACAACAAACAATACCATACTCAAAAGTTTCAACAACTACTCAACTTTAATAATATATCGTTTGAATAAGGTATGTTCAGTTTTCTTTCCTGATAGTTTTCGATTATATTTTTTGATATTTCATGGTTTTGTTATAATTAAGCGCTAAGTTTTGTTGATAAAAAGAATTAAAAAAAAAAAAGCTGCAAGTTAATTGTAGTCCAAAAAAAATTATTACTTTACTTATCAAACAAAACAGTGATTGATCAGTAAAAATCCAATGAATACATTTTATAATTGAAAAGCTTTTTATTTCTACTTTATGGTGAACTTTTATTGAATGCATATATTGGGTGCAGTACAACATTACAAGTGAAACAACACGCTGATAACGAGCATCATCATTTTTTTTTTTTTTGGAGTTTTAATTTAACGCGGTTAGTAAATATAGTCGACATAATTTTCTTAAAGTATTGGTCATTATAACGAGCAAATATCAATGTTTATTTTGGACTTTAAAAAAACATTAATACCACAATATATATACTAAGAGAAAGAGTTCAATAATTATTAATCTAATATTCTATCACTAATAAACTTAAAAACTTATCACCAACGCATAAACCCGATATTTATTAATTCATCTCAAGCTATATTATTATCACTATAATGATGACAAGAATTTTTTTAGTGTTGGCACTTGGTTCGGGGGTATCTCTTTTTTTTTTATGGGTGGGTGTTTATTCAAGTGGAAGTTAAAAGATCTCGGCGATATTAATACTCCAAATCAACTCAATGATACTACCATGGTAAGTAGTACATTAATCAAGTTAACAACCAAACTAAACAATGATATAGTTTGATAAAATTAGTACAATATTCATCAAATTTTAGTTTAATGGATGTAACATGGTTAGTTCAAAATGTTAATAAAAAGATCGAGATTTTAGATTTAACATATTTTAGCAAAAGAAAAAAAAAAAAAAAAATCATCACAAGAAAAAATCAGAGATTGGCTGCATATTTTGCAAAGCTTGGGAGTAGTAAAGAAAAAAAAAAACACCAAGAATCTAAGATAATACCAACCAAATAAGAATGGAGGTTAAATCGATTATATCATTAATTTATCTATACCCAAGAAAAAAATAAAAATCGATTATCAATAATATAAAATAATGATAAATTCCGTTGTTTTTCTTCTTTTTTTTTTTACTAATATATATACAACATTTTGATACCCTTTTTTTTCATTTACTAACTAGATTATTGCATTTTATTTTCACTAACCTGATATCAATTTTAAAATAAAAAGTTCACCAAATTATAGAATAGAATAAAAGTGTTTGAAACAAGATACTTTTTACTAACAAAACTTAGAATTTTTAAATAAATAATATTTATTTTTTTAACACACAACAAATTACAATTATAAATAAAAAATGCTACCTGGTGGTGTCATTGCAGTTTTTGCAATTCTTGGTTTAGTTGGTAAGTGGTTTATTATAAAATAGAGTAAAAGTTACTAACGTTATGTTTTATAGGTATCTTATTAGTTGCTTTATGGATTTATAGAACTTCATTAGCAAGAAAAAAGAGAAGTCCAGAATACTAAAGAGAGAAAAATATTAAGATAAAATGTTTTCGTATTTTGGTTATTAGAAACAAACGTCCAATTATTGATTGATATTTTATTTTCTTTATCTGTTTCTTTTTATTAGTTTTTATCCTCTTTTTAATTTTTTGTTATTTGCATTATTGTCAACATAATATTATGTCCAAATTTTATTTAAATCATTATTATATATATTAATATCTATTTTTTTTTCTAATTATGAAATTATTTGTTTAATTGATTGAAGATGTCAAGTTTGTTTTTTATCAGCAGCATACTGCATTGTAATTGTGTTTATGCATAAATGAATAGGAGAAATTACTACAGTATTGTATTGTATTATTTTTTATTATGAATTTAAATTTTCTAGCCCCTTTTTTTATGTCTCTAAAAGAATGTCTTTAATCGAGATCTGATCAACTTTTAATCATAAATTTTTATTGATAAATTCGATTATTAGATTTAGAGAGTTTTATTGGTATACATATGTATCGCTAATATTGCCACAGAAATTTAAGTTTGTTTTTTTGATAGCACAATCAATATTATAAGCTAAGTCAATGTTGAAATTAGTCAATTGAGATACTGCTTGAAAACTATAGATGCTAAAAATATTGACTGAACACAAAAAGAATTCACTGTTCACTGAAATTTTGACGTATTAATAGCTAGCTAGTTTTCAATTCCTACAAGTACATACATATGTAGTTTAGAACGATGTAAAATATTGTAAATGATACGTATTCCCATTGCCTAGAGTCTAGTATTGATAAAATAATTAAGGTACGAAATACGTGATGATGAAAAGAAAAAATCAATCAATATTGCAATTCATTCCTGGACCATGCGGCGCAAATTTAGTAGCAGCTGTATAGAGAGTTTGATTCTACACATAAAAAATTAAGAAGGCTGATACCAGTAGTTCTGATGATCTGAAAAATATCCTATTTATAATTTAAATAAAATATTTCAATAAAATTTTTTGATCGATCATCATTAAATAGCACAATTACATTTGTACAGCACAGCACACATAATCCACCTTTCACATTTTCTTGATTTTGCTTTTTCATGCATCATCATAATGCTCTAATGAAAAATTTTTATAAGTCATACCTGGTACTCTAAGAATTTTTTTTTCTCTACAGTATACATCGTATCAATTCAAAACATCCCTGTCAAATTTCAGCTGCTTGTCTACAGTCTGAGTACGATAAAAACCTTTCAAGCTTTGCCTTATAAATCTACAGTAAAGAGTACAGTATTGTATCATAAAAAACAAAGAACCTTAAAGAATAAAAAAAAAAAAAATCCCCTAATATTGATCTGAGTCATTTTTAAGTTCTACTCAGCTGTTCAAAGGCTCTTTTAAAGTATAAAGTTTGAAACTTTTTAGAAAGGGTGGCTGGACCTGAAAATATTCATCCTCGAGGAAATCAGCAGGGTTTTTTGTAGATATATATTTTTCTCTCTGATGAATCGATGATTATGGGTTTTTTTAAATTGTGGTTGGGTTTGTTTCTAAGTATAGCTCTTGTAAAACCCTAATTGATTGTATTGTAACACAGTTGTAGTGAAAAAAAAAAGGTGATCAAAAAAATACACTGTAGATTTTGATATACGGGGGTGAGTGTGTGGTTCGGTTGAATCGGCAGCAACACATGTTTTGTCAAGTTTGCCAATACGTTTTACATTTTGTAGAAATAAAATTGTAACCTGATAATTCATAATTTTAGAAGCAATTGAGCAAAGAATAACTCATTGTAATTCTTTTTATTCTTTGATCTTTTTGTTTGTATAATTCTTTAGAAAACTTTAAGGATGACAGTTACAGTATTCTGATCGAAGCTTTTTTTGCTTATTATGAAGCAAAGATAGAATTTTTTTGGATGCATCTTTGAAAAAAAAAAAAAATAAAAAATTAAAAAAAAGTTACAGCACAATAAGTGTGGAGAAGACACACACACTCAGGCCACATATATTTATTTTTAGGGCTTGAGAAAAGAGTTTAAAGATAATGGATGCAGCAGCATAAACACACACACATACAGTAACAGTCTCCCGCAGCCGCTTTTTTTTCGATCAATTTATAATAATGAAACTTGTTGTACAGCAAGCATTAATTGTTCTTTTCTTTCGGGGCTGTCAATCCGGGTTTTTGAAAGATGATTGTAACTGTACGCGTTTTCTCTAAAAAAAAAATGTGTGTGTAAAAAAATTGTCTATATTCTTGTTTGGGGAATACCTGGTTACTACAAAAGTATATAATGAATTAGAATAGATGAAATGTAATCTATCTATAAACGGTTTAATTCTAGATTAACTTTATTTGGATTTTTTTTTTTTTTTTTGTCACAGTTTCATTATTCTTTAATTGATATATAGAAATAATAATTTTCTTTACCATGGGAAAGTTTCTACTTGAAAAAAAGTATAAGATAACAAATCAAGATCATTTACCTAAAATAGTCTTAACCCCACTGAAGTAGTTTCAAGATGTATATATAGGTACATGTAGTAAAGAAGAATACAATAATTTAATGAAAAATCAACCTCAATGTATAAAATAAAAGATTTGAATATTTTTCTAACAGATCATTAGAATATATTATTTAAAATTTGATTATTCAATGCGCGTTTTTTAATTGTTAATTATAGGATAATAATCATAAAAAATTTTTTTATAAAAAAAAAAGGTTGCCTCTTTTTTTTTTTTTTTTTTTTTTTTTTTTTTTTTGGAATTTAAATTTTTTTTTTTTCCTCTTTTTCTATTTTTTCTCCAAAAATTTATTTTTCTCCTCTTAACTTTTACAACAACAACAACAAACCAAAAAAAATCACAACTTTAAAAATATCAAGATAATTCAGATAATTTCAATCTTGAATAATAGTTTATTAAACATTACAACAGAAAACTTATCAAATTTTCATTTTTATATATCTCAATCAGATTTCTTTTTCACCAAAAGAGAAAAAAAAAATTATAAACGCGTTGGGAAAAACCATATAATTAAACAAGCAGCATTAACAATTTTTACAAGCGTTTAAAAAAAAAAAAAAAAAAAATTTTGGGTTAATATTTTTTTCTTACTCTTTTTAGCCTTCTTTTCTTTCTTTCTTATCCTCGCCCCCAACCAACAACAAAAAAAATCTTTTACTCATCACCACCACAAAAATTTCTATTTTTGTAAAAAAAAAAATTTGAACAAACTATTAACAACAAAAAAATTTTCTAACAATTTTTTTTTCTAACAAAAAGTTTAACGATTCATAAATATCGATACCAGATTAACATTTTATTATAATAAATAATAAAAAAAAAAAAATAGATACGACGCGTCGTTATATTATTTATATATAATTATTCAGAACCTATTTTGTAACAATTTAGTACAAATTGGGTAGTTTAAAAAACCAAAATAAGAATCAGCGATATTTTTATTCCAACACAATTTTTTTTTGGCAGGCCACAATTAAAAAATCAAAGACAATAATTCAACCACAAAGCAATTTTTTTAAACAGTACAAAAAAAAAAGTCATCAATAAAAAAATAAAAAAAACTTTAATATAACAAATACACCAAAAAAAAATGTCCACTAATATGGTAGATAATGATTTAGGTCCAGGTAATGAACCACAAGGAGGACCACCACCAGCACAAGTAGGAATTAAACGAGATCGAGTAGATGATGATGATGATGACGATGATGAAAGAAAAACTGGTAGAGAAAGAAGAAAAATTGAAATCAAATTTATTAATGATAAATCACGTCGTCATATTACATTTTCAAAAAGAAAAGCAGGTATTATGAAAAAAGCTTATGAATTATCAGTTTTAACTGGTACTGAAGTTTTATTATTAGTTGTTAGTGAGACTGGATTAGTTTATACTTTTACAACACCAAAATTACAACCATTAGTTACAAAACCAGAAGGTAAAAATCTAATTCAAGCATGTTTAAATGCACCAGAAGAGAATTCACCACCAGGTCAAAATCTTGATAATGAAGATATGGATAATCAATCAGCGAATAATTCTACTAACCAAAATACTAACAGTAATAATAATAATAATTCACCTCCAAGACCTCCTCCACAACAACAACAACCACCACCACCACAACAACAGAATCCTCCACCACCACATCATCATGCTGGTCAACCTCCACAACAACAACAACCACCATCACTTCAACAACAACAACAACATCCAGGTGGTGCACCACCTCCACCACCTCCACAAGGATATATGAGTCCTGAACACGTGGCTGCATATAATCAATATTTAGGTAGTGGTGGTATGCCATCAAATCAACCACCACCACCAGGTGGTGTACCTCCACAACAACAACAACAACAACAAAGATATCCAGGACATATGCAACAATAGTTTATTATATTTTTTTTTTTTCTATACTTTATATATATATAACAAATAATTATTTAATAAAAAAATTCACCATTTTCATCACGATCACCAATCCAATTAGCTTGAATTGCACCAATTAATGCCATTAAAGATAACATCCACCATGGTAATTGAACATAACCAATTTGTTGACCAAACATCATTAAATAACCCCAAATAATTGGACCTAAAGCTCTAGCAAAAGCACTTGCAACTTGAATACAACCATTAAAAACACCTAAATGTCTTGTATGTGATGGTGCTCTATTTGCAATTAATAAAAATGATGGATGACAAACAGCATTAACTAAAGTTCTAATAAATAAATTAATTGTAATAACAGTTGAAACAATATAATGAGGTAATCCTTCTAATAAAACAAAATAAGGAACAATAAAATAAACAATTGGGAATAAAGCCAATGAAAATTTATAAACTCTTAATGAACCAAAAGTTTTATCAACCCATGGGAAAACAACTAACATAACAAAAATACCAACAAATCCATTTAATGATAAATAATTTCCAACTTCTTCACTTTTCATTCCTAATCCACCAGCTAATTTAAATGGGAAATATGATTGTTCTGGAGTTGATGATAAAAATACTGGTAATAATTCTTCATAAATAACTGAATGACCTGATAAAAATGCAATAGCAAATAAACAATTTAATACAGGATTTGTTAAAATAGCATTCCAAGATTGATCAACATCATCTTTAATTGGTTCATCAGTATTTGGATTCATTAAAGTTGATTGAGTTGCAATTGTTGCACTTGATTCAACTCTTGATTGTGATTTTAATAATGGTTCATTTTCATCATCATTAATTGGTGTAGTTGGTTCAGTAGAAACTTTTTGTTTGTTAAATAAATTAATTAATTTTTTACCAATTGATCTACCTAAATCATAATTATATTTTTTTAAATCATGACTTTCTTCTAAAAATAAAAATCCAACTAATGCACCAAATAATAAAACACTTGTAACAACTAAATTTGGTAATAAAAATGGATATTTTGATAAAATTATTAATGCTTTACCATTTCCTAATAACCCATTTGGTTCAAACCATTCTGGATGTGATTCAACTGGTTGAGCTAAATAACCTCCAACCATTGGTCCAATAACACAACCAATTTGCCATAATAATGGCATAATTGAAAATGCTAATGCTTGATGTCTTCTTTCTTTTGCAATTTCTCCTAATAATGTACGAATAACTCCAACATTACCATTTAATAATCCGGCAATACATCTTGTACCAACTGCCATATAAAAATTTGAACTAAATCCAAATGATAACATTGATAATGCACTACCACACATTCCTAACATAATAATTGGTTTTCTACCATATTTATCACTCATTCTACCCCATAAAATCCCTGTAGCACATTGACATAATGCAAATGCTCCACTAATATATCCAGCATATCTTGCAATTTCATGTTCTGGACAAATTTCAAAAGATTTAACCATAAAAAATATATAAGGAAATAATGATGTAAAACTAATGGGTTCTGCAAATCGCATTAATGCAACTACAGCTAATTGAGACCATGGTAATCCTCTAAATTGTTCTTTAAAAGTATATGATTTCACCATTTTTTTTTTAGGTTAATATGATTAAATGCAAATAAATAGTTATAAAAATAATGCAAGTTTTTTTTTGGTTTTTCTCGACTAATGAGAGAAATGTTTTTAAAAAAAGGGATTTTTTTTATAAACGTCTCCTTTTAAAAGTTTTTTTTTTGAATGTTTGTAGTTTTTTTTTTTTTCTATTTATTGAATATTGTATTTTATTAAATTAATAAAACAAATATATTTGATAAATGTTAGTATGTGGGTTTGATTCTATAAAGATGTATTAAATATTAAAGAAAATAAATGTAAGAAAGAAAAAAAAAAATGTTTTGGAAGGATGGTAAGCTATATTTATATTTTTTTTATATCGTATAATTATTCTGTATAATGACTTTTTTATAATCAAAATTGATGATTCTTTAAAATTTTTTTTTTTTTTTTTTTCGATAATATGGAACATTTAAGCCCGCGCGTCCGGCGGAGTGCGATAACGCTTTAATGCAGATTGAATTTTTTTTTTTTTTTTTTTTTACTTTTTGAATTTTTTCAAGGATTTGGTGGTAAATATTTCAAAAACGATCGAAACCAGTGGTATTTTTCATTCTTTTTGAATAGCCTATTACTGGTACATAACGGCTTTTTGTTCATAGAATTTTTATTTATCAAGATATAAATTTACCAATAAATATATTCAGGTACAAAAAAAAAGTGTTAAATTTAATGATGATGAATAATATATTATGACTGTTTACAAAAAAAAAGACGTTAATGTTTTAAAATAAAGACAAATTATGTATTAGTCCCACAGATCTTTATTTTAAAGATACATAGGGTAACTTAGTTACCTCAGGTATTAAATATAGGTACAAAATTTTTTTTGGAGGGGGTACATTCTGTAGATGGAAATAATTTTCTCTCAACTGGTAATGTAGTCTACATATGTAATATTGCATTGTTAAAGATCATAGAAAAAAAAATGGAAATATTTGTAACTCGATTGAAAATGAAATGTATTATATCCTGAAATAATTGTGAATGTATCAAGGTGTATCTTCGATCTGTTTTAAGAACATGATTACAATTTAACTGTATTCAAGGCGACTCTTTAATCATGGATGGATAAAAAAAAAAAATTTACCTTCAAAATATGAGCCTTTTAAATGTCTCAGCCCACTAATATTACCCATGAATGGATAATGATTACCAGTACTGATGATTGTAAATTTTTATCGATAACTCCTCTCCTTGGTTGTTGCAAGGCTTGTAGCAGTTATATGTACCCCCGCTGACTATTTTTTTTTTTTTTTTTTTTTTGGTCTCCAAGTTTAAAAGACATATTTTGTTACATCAAATGTACCTAACTTCTTCTACGGCTACCGGCACATTGTTGTAAATTAAGCAACCTTACACTATAGATTACTTTTTTGTGTAATCGTGTCTGAATAATAAAATTATTAATAGTCTTGCTTAGATATTCTAATTTAAAAAGTCTCGTTTGTTCGTTCGTTCGTTTAGACTGAGAAACTTTTTTTATGACTTTTAGATAGATTGATTGATAATCAAAATTATACCAATTGTCAACAACATAAAATCAAATCAAATCCCACGACTACTGTAAGTTTAAAAATAATATTATTTTCGGATTCTCTGCCATGAGGCTTGGAAGTTTGAATTCAGGTTCCAAAAATATACTTTAAAAACGCATAAACAACCACGGATAAATTACCAATGGCAGTATATCTATCCTCTACAATTCCATCGTATTTGATTGTAATTTGATTAATTAAGCCGTGTCTGTAGATTTGTCATATATCAAGTTTAAAATTTAATTAAATATGAATTAATTATCTTATGAGTTGTTTAGTTTGCTATAAAATACTATTTTATTGTAATACTAAAGGTATGAAAGGCTTATATTTAACTGCCAATGGACAAGAAACATCCGAAAGAATTACATTTATTGATCTTCACAACCAAAAAAAAAGTATCAAAATTTTTTTTTGTCAGGGGATGATGATCACTTTAAAAAAAAGGTTACAAAAATTAAAAAAAAAAAATGAATCAAAATGTATGGCTAAATCTAGTATGGAATATTATGTATATGTGATTTGTTACTAAGTATTAATTTGTGGAATTATTAGCTAAGCTATCCCCGGATAGTTGTCTAGAACAAAAAAAATTGTGTGGGGGTTACCAGGTAATGAGTGTCAGTGATAGATCCTTATTAATATTGCTTGAATACCATGACTATGGGACAGTCTATACGCGTATATATACCTAAAATTTAGTATATGTTCTTTTTGTAATTATTAGAATCAATTTGGTGAAAGACATATGACTTTTATAAAAAAAAGACTCAACTTCCATTATTCCATTATTATTTTCTAAATCATCCATGGGGATGAATGGATTGTTATGAAATGTACAATGAATATACATAAGAGGGTACTTTTAGAGACAACAAAATGTATCTTTCGGACACCTAAAAAGTAGTACCAAGAATTACCTGGTACGTTGGTCTTGACAAACTTTTGAGTCATGATTTGCTCTAGAAGCTTAAGATTTCATTTATATCACTATAGATATCCTAGTCTATTGTTAGCTATATATATCAAATCAATAGGTCTTGCTTGGAACGGTCACAGAAATATATCTATTTATTATAATGATCATTTGTTGTTCAAGTTTTAAGACATGAAATCGTATAGATCTCACCAAGATATAGCTCAATCAATGTCTATGATATTATAATAATCAAAATTTACATTTATAATATTCAAAAATACATTATAGTTTGAAAAAGATCTAAAATTCTACCCAATGACTAATACAGAAACCCTTAGCTTTTTAATGGTTACCTTAGTTGGCGGCTTTAAACAACTGGATATAATAATTAATAGAACTTCATTATACGATTAAAATATTCATTAACTATTTCTTGGAGAACAAAAAAAACACTATGCAACTTAAAAAATATCCACCTACTTCTAGCCATATGTCTTATTGATTAATTTTAATCTTATAGTCTTAATTATAGTAAAATCCGCCAATTTTTCCATTGAACGGCTGTGTTACAGTAGGAACGCCCTTTCAGCTTTCCATTATCAATACCATATATCGGACACCGCGATTTACTGCTGTACAAGCTCAAGACTGCTGTACAAACTCAAGACTAGATCCCCAAGTGAAAAAAATATTGGGAGAAATAGAACGCGTTTTTTTTTTTTAATGATCTTGATAAATTTTCTAACATCACCAAAAAAAAAAAAAATATATAGACATAACCAATAAAAATTATTGAAAAAAATGCCGAAAGAAACAAAAGATACAAAACCACCATTAGAATTATTAAAACCAGGTACAATGGTATTAAGTAAATGGGGACAATATCCATGGTGGCCATCAATGATTGTTCCAAAAAGTTTAGTTGCACATGTTGAAAGTGAAAGACCAAAAGGTAAAAAAACATATGCAGTAATGTTTTTTGCTGATAAAACTTTTAGTTTCCCAACTGCTACTAAATTAAAAATTTTAACAGCTGAACAAGCACAAAGAGAATTAAGATATTGGAAAAAAAGAAAAGGAGCAACAAAAGGTTTAAAAGAAGCTTATCAATTAGCAGCAAATGATCCAGATTTACCAACTGCATTTTATGAAACTTTTGGTAGTGATATTTCAATAGAAGCAGAAAGAGAATGGAGAGCTGAAAGAGTTAAAACTGATGAATTAGATGATGATGATGATGAAGAAGAAGAAGAAGAAGCAATAGTAGATGAAGAGGAAGAACAAGAGAAAGAAGAAACTAAACAACCAACATTAGTTCCACCACCTCATAGTAATAAGAAAAAAATTCAAGATAGTAGTGATGAAAATGATGATTCAGATAGTGATATGGAATTAATGGAAAAATTAAAACGTAGAAAAGAAAGAGATGAACAATATAAAGAAAAAAAACAACAAGAAAGAGAAAGATATGAAAAAGAACAAGAAAAAATAAAACAAAAAAAATTAGATGAAAAATTAAAGGGGAAACCAATTAAAAGAAGAAAATTAGATCAAGTTAGAGAAATTAATCAAAGTTTTCAAATTGATTTAGATTCAATAGATTGGCAATATTCTGGTAATAAAAATAATACTATTACTACTAATAAATATATTAAAATTCATCCAAAATTAAATAGAGATGAACCAATTATACCAAGGAAAAAAAGTATTGAAGATGAATTAAAGAGAAGAGGTTTATTGGTTAAAGAATTAAGACAATTATTACAAAGAAAAGTTATTGAAGATTCTGAAGATTTAAATAATGATGATATTGAACGAATTAATGGATTATTTAATGAATTGTTTAATATTATGGATTTAGATTATAGAGTTGTTGATGCAATGAGATTAGATAAAGTTTTGAAAAAAGTTGCTAATGGTGAACATTCTGGTAAATTAATTGTTGATGATCAAAATTGGGGTTTAAAAGCAAGTGGATTATTAAATTTATGGAGTACTTTGAATTTAGATGCTATGTGATTCTTTTTTTTATTATTTATTTTTTCTTTAGCTGTAGAATATTATTTATTTATTTATTATGATCAATAATTTAAAAGTTTTTGATATTATATTTTTGTTTTTCAATGTAGGTTTTTTCACTTACCCCTAAAAATTTTCCGAAAATATTTATACATATGGAATATTGATGCATTTCAATTGATCAACATAATTGCAATCACCAAGCTAATCAAGAGTATAAATTACTAGTAGGTAGTTAGAATACACATTACTAAATAGTTTTATGATAAATATAAGTATTGTAATATAGTTTTTTACGTTTTGTGGAATTTCAAAATCGGTCAATAGTTTTTTCGGAGACTTGAAAAACAATTTTTTTTTCAACGCACAACTTTGGACAGAAAATATGCTCAAATTACCTTCAAATTGCAGAATAAACCCATTGTGACAATTTCCAATCATTTAATTACATTTTTAATTAGATTTGAGCCAAATTGAGCTGGTTTTGATTGATTTTTGACCGATCAAAAATTTCGAGATCTTTCAAGTTTTCAACAGTTACCCGGCTTCGATGGCCAAGTTGGTAAGGCGCGACACTAGTAATGTCGAGATCGTCGGTTCGAATCCGGCTCGAAGCAAAAATTGCCTAATTAGGCAATTCGACTGTTCTTTTTTTGGTTCCCATTTATATGGTTTAAGCTTGAGATCCATAGATCTGGATTTTTAGGGATCTAGATCTTCAAGTTTAAATCTATTTTTTGTTCCTGTACGTACCATGGACATGGATGGCTATGTGTAATAACGCGTTTTAACCCGACTGAACTGTGATTACGTTTAAAAAATAGATAAGCTTTATAACTCTGATAATATTTCCGTAAAACTTAAGCCAAAAAAATACAGTAGTGTGGTATTTTCATTTAGTGGGCTTTTAAAAACTAGCTAGATTCTAAATTCAAATATAAGTTTTTTGGATTAAAGTTCTAGAGTTGTGAGAAGGTTATTATCGATAGGTTTTGGTAAAAGTTTATTATTATTATGTCAAAATTTAGGGTGCCCAACTATTGATAAATTAATTGAAGGATGTGATTAATATATTTGATATTGTCCATTATTAATTATTTGGTATATTGAAACCATATAAATATATTAATTAATAATTGGACTAAGTTGATCATATTACATTGTATTTGATAATAATCATGTTACAAAAACATGATAATGATGACTACTAATTATATATATTAAAGATTTACTGGGCATACAAAGTATAAAATTCTAAATAATATGTATGTAGTAATCAAAGAAATCAATATTATAAAATTTAATTCTAGTATGTAAATAGTTTTTTGAAATTTATAGTATACTAATTAGTGTAATTAATTCTTATATATATTATGTTTCACAATCCCTTCATATTAATTACAAATAAGCCATTTTTGCGATCGATTGAAAACAATTGATTAATTTTTCTTGGAAATATTTCATCCAAAAAAATAAACCAAATACTACATTGATTTATCACTAAGATTTGTTTTTTTTTTATCATTCCAAATCTCAAAACTTATGGTTACTAATTTTTTTAATTGTTAATTCTAACAAATTAAGTTAATATGAAAGAGTAGGAGATATGTTAAAAATAGTTTTTACGAATTTTGCAATAAGATTTTTTTTATCTGGGCTAAGCAAAATACGAGGATTTCTTTTATATAACGTTTTTACAATTTGTATCAAGTGTGATTATTTTTTTATTTTTCATCCAATTAGAATTAAGGAAAAAAAAAAGTAATACATCATCAATAGATTTTCTTCGAGAAATTTTCATTCAAAATGGGTAGAGACATTACTCAAAATTTCAAGGCTGTAGGAATGGCTTACACATATGAATATTATACGTGATGTTAAACAGTGCAATGCATAAAATAAAAATAATTTAACCTGAGAGTATAATATATATATATAGCATTATAAATAAATTAATATACATATACGAGATAAACTAGCATAACCGAAATATTGATTAGTCTAACCTTTTTGTTTTTTTCTAGGGCTGGCTTGAGAAAACGTAATGAATGAGGTTTTTTTAAAACCAATATCTCAGTTAAATCGATTAATTACTTTATTTTTATTATTATTTTTGGGGGTTGAAAGAAATAAAAAAGAAAAGAAAAACCATCAAAAACCAGGTTATGAGGTGAAATATATATTTACAAGCCCATGGTATTATTGCATTGTTGTACACGTTATTATTGAGAACATTGCTCCTAATCTGAAATATGTTTCACATAATTATGATATCAATATATATAAAAACGCACAGGGCAAGTTAATATATATCTCATCAATTGGTGTTAGGGTCAATTAGAAAGACTAATAATCGTACTATAGTAATGCTGGAATTTGAAAAAAAAAAAAAAAAAAAGTTTAAATATTTTAAAGTTAAAGTTTGAAAACTGGAACAAATATATAATGTTTCAGTTATCACCCAGTAAGTGTAAATCAATTTTCCCTTTATTTATTGTGTTCCAGATTCGGGTTCTAGTATATAATATAGCCTTATAATATTAGTTTAAAAGGCATCAATAGACTGGGTAAAACATTGATTCAAAGGGTTTGCTCATATCGGTATTGGCTTAGTAACTGGTAAAATATATGGGGTAATGAGGAAAGATAGTTTAATATACTATGATCTAAGATATATAATTAGATCTAAACTATCAAATATACGATCAACAAGGTAGTTAGTTATGACACATGAGTCTTATTTAACAAAGCAGATATAAATTAGTTGCCATAGTAGTAAATCAGGTACAGGTACAATAATCAATAATTCTAAAAAAAAGCTTATAGATGAAAAACGTTATTATTCTTGATTTTTTTCCAATACTTAAAAAAAAAAATAGTTCTTTACCTTATTTGAAACTTCTTTTCTCGATTATGTAAACTTCACATTGCCACAAAAATTCTCGATTATCGATTATTAATAGGCCATGGGTATAGCTAACAAAACGTTTATCTCTAAGAGAGTGATAGAATAAAAAAAAGGTTATACGTAGCTAAAGGTTATTAATATGATGACTTATAATAAAATTTTGCAGAAATAAATTAAAGTTTAGCTTATTTCTTTTTTTAAATACAAATCTTCCGTCCAATACAAACATTATATATATGAAAAAAAAAACGCAAGTTTCAGATTTTGAACACATTTTAGGGCTTATGATAAATTTATTTTGTTCGCTTTAAAAAAAAAAAAAAAACTTTAACAATTGAATATTTTTACTTTTTTTCTATCCTAACCATACCGGTTTTTTACAATTTATGTTTTTTTTTTTTTTTTTTTTTTTTTTTTCTAACAAAGTCAATTTTCAACATGAATGATTATCATTGTAAATAAGAATTAGACATGAAACTTTTAAACAAACCAAACCTATCTAACAAATCAACTGATCACATAAATATAAAACCATTCCCACATTTCTTCTTGAGATTTTTTTTTTTTTTTTTTTTTCACTAACAAATTTATACTCAAATTAAATCACTAAAAATTATCATACTGAGAGGATGAATTTATTCATAACATTACTTCTCGGTATCTTGTCCTTTGGGTCAAGTGCTGATGCATTCTTTTGGTGTTTTCCGCATGGTGTTCCAGGTGGAAGACCAGCTCCAGCTCCTCCATCACAAAAATGTGTTGGATGTTGTGCTGTAGTTACACGAGATTATACTTATAGATTTAAAATGGTTATTCCAAGAAATATTCGAGCTGTTTGGACAATTTCAGCTCCAATGTCAAATGGTCAATATATTAATCCTTTTGCAGCAACTTTAACAACAACTTTACCAGATATGCAAGTTCGAACTGTTCGAACTGTTATTACAATTAGTTCATGTTTACCAACTGGTGTTCCAACACCAGAACCACAAGAACCTCCAGTAACTGAATTTGTCACTTTACCAGGTGAAACTGTTACTGTTCCAGGTCAAGGTGAAACTGTTACTGTTCCTGGTGAAGGTGCAACTGTTACTCAACCTGGTGCAACAATTACTTTACCAGGTGAAACTGTTACAGCTCCAGCTCAAACTGTTACAGTTCATGATGCATCTTCTTGTCCAGTAATTCCACCATCAACAATTACTGAACCATGTCCAGCTCCAGGTGTTACAACTCAATATGTTACTGTTACTGGTTCAGTTCCAATTCCAACTGTTACTGAAACTATTACAGAAACTATCACAATCCCAGCATCAACTGTTGTTGGTCCAACCGAAACAGTTACTTTACCACCAGAAACTGTTACTGTTCCTGGTACTATTCAAACTTCAACTGTTACTGTTACAGGTGAGTAGATTTATTAATACCCTTCAACTTTATTTTTATTATTAATTAATTAATACGCACAACCAAATATTGTTATTATTTTTTTTTAAAAAATTTGTTTTATTATTATTCGATTCTATTATTTTTGTTTTATATTTTTGTTTTATAAACTCACGAGTTATTTTTCAGTTTTTTTTTTTTCTTTTAATTATCTTTTCAACAATTCATTTTTTTTTTATTATCAAAGAACACGATTTATATTTTTAGTATTACAACAACCATTCATTATTATTCTATTCAAAAGCACACAACACATTTTTACTAACACACAACAAAATTCTTTTTTTTTTTTTTAATATCAACCAAAAAAAAAAAATTTTTTTTTTTTTTTTTTTTTTCTTCACTTTTTATTTTCTTTTATTCGACACTTTTTCATTCTTCAAGAACATCAAAAAAAAAAATTCATTATACAACTTTTTTCAAACCAAAAAAAAAAAAATGAAGAGATATTAAAAGAAAAAGAAAAAGAAAAATAAAAAGTGGGTTTTTTCCATAGAAAAATCTCAAATTTTAATTTTCTTTTCTCTTTTTTTTCTTTTTAAGTATTATCTCTTTGTAAATTTTTTTTGTTTCTCTTGAAAAAGTTGTAGATATTTTTTTTTCTCCCGTTCCTCCGATTATATGAATTAGTAGTAGTAATAAAGAATAGAATAATATAAAACAAAATAAAACAAATTTAAAAAAAAATTTTTGGTTTAATATTTATTAATTATAATAATAAAATAACATAACAGAAAATACTAACAAATCAATAGTCCCAAGAACTTCATCAACTGCTGTTGAAACAAGTAGTAAGTTTTTTAAAAAAAATTATTTTCTACTATTACCATGGTATTCAGGGGGAGAATAAAAAATAAATCACTATTTAATGTCTTAGATCTTCATCTCAAAATGCGTTAGTAACGCTTAACGATGCATCATCGGAGATGATCGGAGATTGAAAAAACTTTATTTTTTTATTTTTTATTTTTATTACCCCACAACATTAATCAATATATACTAACAAAATTCTTTTAGGTGCACCAACTACAAGTGAACAAGCTACTACTACAAGTGAAGCTCCAACTACTAGTGAAGAAACTACTTCTAGTGAAACTCCAACTCCAACTGACATATTACCAACTAGTACCGGTCCAAATCCATTAACAAGTACTATCCCAGGTACAACTATTCCAGATACAACTCTCCCAGGTACTGAAGTTCCAGGTACAACTATCCCAGGAACTACAGTTCCAGGTACAACTAGTGAAGGTACTACTGTCCCAGATACTACAATCTCACCACCACCAGAAACTTCATCAACTCCAACATCAGTTTCTCCAGAAGAATCAACATCTACTCCAGAAACTTCTTCACCACCACCAGTTACAACTGCTACAGTTCCAGGTACTACATTACCTCCAAGAACTGTTCCAGGTACTAGTGGTCCAGGAACTACAATTCCAGATACAACAATCCCAGGTACTACATTACCTCCACATACTACAACTAGAACTGTAGCCCCACCAAGACCAACTACTCAACCAGGTGGTAATGGAGGTAATGGCGGTAATGGAGGTCCAGGTGGTAACGGAGGACCTGGAGGCCCAGGTGGTAATGGAGGAAACGGAGGTCCTGGAGGCAATGGTGGTCCAGGCGGTCCAGGTGGAAATGGTGGTAATGGTGGCCCAGGCGGCAATGGAGGACCAGGTGGTCCATCCGGCCCAGGTGGTAATGGAGGTAATGGTGGCAACGGTGGTCCTGGAGGTAACGGAGGACCAGGTGGCCCAGGAGGAAACGGTGGAAATGGCGGTCCAGGTGGTAATGGTGGTCCAGGCGGCCCATCAGGTCCTGGAGGCAATGGTGGTAATGGTGGTAATGGAGGACCAGGGGGCAATGGTGGCCCAATTGGTCCAGGTGGAAATGGTGGAAATGGTGGAAACGGTGGACCAGGAGGAAATGGAGGTCCAGGTGGCCCATCAGGACCAGGTGGTAACGGTGGAAATGGTGGCAATGGAGGTCCTGGAGGTAACGGAGGACCAAGTGGCCCAGGTGGTAACGGTGGTAATGGTGGTCCTGGAGGAAACGGTGGCCCAGGTGGTCCATCAGGTCCTGGTGGAAATGGTGGTAATGGCGGTAATGGTGGTCCAGGTGGTAATGGAGGACCTGGAGGTTCAGGTGGTAATGGAGGTAATGGCGGTCCAGGCGGTAATGGTGGTCCAGGTGGCCCATCTGGTCCTGGAGGCAATGGTGGTAATGGTGGTAATGGAGGCCCAGGCGGTAATGGCGGTGGTTCACCCAATCCATCAAATCCATCAAATCCATCAAATCCATCAAATCCAAATCCTTCACCAAATCCAACTAATCCAAGTAAGCCATCCAATCCAAATACTCCAAATGGAGGAAATGGCGGTAATGGTGGTCCAGGAGGTAACGGAGGACCAGGTGGCCCAGGTGGTAATGGCGGCAATGGTGGCCCAGGTGGTAATGGAGGTCCAGGTGGTAGTGGTGGTAATGGAGGTAATGGAGGTCCAGGTGGTAATGGAGGCGGTGCACCAAATCCTTCTCCTTCACCATCAAATCCAGATGATAACAACCCATCTAATCCATCTAACCCATCTAATCCAAGCAACCCAGATACTCCAAATGGCGGTAATGGTGGTAATGGTGGTCCAGGAGGTAACGGAGGACCAGGAGGTTCAGGTGGTAATGGAGGTAACGGTGGACCAGGTGGAAATGGAGGTCCAGGTGGTTCCGGAGGTAATGGTGGTGATGGTGGCCCAGGCGGTAATGGAGGCGGTTCACCAAACCCATCAAACCCAGACGATAATACTCCAAGTAACCCAGACGACAATACACCATCTAATCCAGATGATAATAATCCAAGTAATCCATCCAATCCAAACACTCCAAATGGAGGTAATGGTGGTAACGGTGGTCCAGGAGGTAATGGAGGACCAGGTGGTTCAGGTGGTAATGGCGGTAATGGTGGCCCAGGTGGTAACGGTGGTCCAGGTGGATCAGGCGGTAATGGAGGTAATGGTGGTCCAGGTGGCAATGGAGGTGGTTCACCAAACCCATCAAACCCAGACGATAATACTCCAACTAACCCAGATGATAATACACCAAGCAATCCAGATGATAATACTCCATCTAATCCAGATGACAATACTCCATCTAATCCAGATGATAATAATCCAAGTAATCCATCTAATCCAAATACTCCAAATGGAGGTAATGGTGGTAACGGTGGTCCAGGAGGTAATGGAGGACCAGGTGGTTCAGGTGGTAATGGCGGTAATGGTGGCCCAGGTGGTAATGGTGGTCCAGGTGGTAGTGGTGGTAATGGAGGCAATGGAGGTCCAGGTGGTAATGGTGGAGGTGCTTCACCAAATCCATCACCAAGTCCATCAAATCCAGATGACAATACCCCAGCTAACCCAGATGATAATACACCAAGCAATCCAGATGACAATACCCCATCCAATCCAGATGATAACACACCATCTAACCCAGATGATAATACTCCAAGTAACCCAGACACTCCAAATGGAGGTAATGGCGGTAACGGTGGTCCAGGAGGTAATGGAGGACCAGGTGGCAGTGGTGGTAATGGAGGTAATGGTGGCCCAGGTGGTAATGGCGGTCCAGGTGGATCAGGAGGTAATGGTGGCAATGGAGGCCCAGGTGGTAATGGTGGAGGTGCTTCACCAAATCCATCACCAAGTCCATCAAATCCAGATGACAATACCCCAGCTAACCCAGATGATAATATTCCAAGTAATCCAAATACTCCAGGTGGAGGCAATGGCGGTAATGGAGGTAATGGTGGCAATGGTGGTGCAGGAGGTAATGGAGGTCCAAATGGTCCAGGTGGTAATGGAGGTAATGGCGGTAAAGGAGGTGATGGTGGCTCTGGTGGTTCCGGTGGCAATGGTGGTAATGGTGGTAAAGGTGGTGACGGTGGTAATGGAGGTAATGGTGGAGGTGCTTCACCAAATCCATCTCCAAATCCAAATCCGTCTCCATCTCCAAGTGATTCTACACCAAATGGCGATGATAATGCTAAACCACAAGGTTCAGGTACTATTATTACAATTACATCAACAGTTCCAGAAACTACAGTTCAACCAACTACTCAAGCTCCACAAACTATTCCAGGTACAGTTATTCCAGGTACAGTAATCCCAGGTACTACTAGACCAGATACAACTGTTGCTCCACAAACTTTACCACCATCAACAATTCCTGGTTCTACTATTCCAGGTACTGTTATCCCAGGTACAACAATCTCACCAAGAACAATTACAATTATTAGAACAATTACTTCTCCAAGTGAAGGTGATGAACCATTACCAACTGATGGCGCAAGTGATCCAAGTGGTGGTGATGGTTCAGATAATACAACTGATGGTTCAGGTTCAGGTTCAGGTTCAGGTTCAGGTTCAGCCTCAGGCTCAGGCTCAGGTTCAGGTGCCTCTGATGGTTCAGGTTCAGGTGCTTCTGATGGTTCAACTGATGGTTCAACTGATGGTTCAACTGATGGTTCAACTGATGGTTCAGATTCTTCAAATAGTGGATCATCAGGTTCTGGTTCTGGTTCTGGTTCTGGAAATGGAAATGGACCAGTTATCTATACTACTGTTATTACAATTTATCCATCAATTGCTCCAGCTACAACTATTCAAGAATCTGTTGTTCCAGGTACTACATTTGATCCATCAATGGATGGTGGTAATGTTATTCCAGGTTCAACAATCCCACCAATTACAATCCCAGGTACTGTTATTCCACCAAGAACTGTTGGTGCAATCACCAAATATATTACCAAGACTGTTCCAAGACAAGTTATTAGAACTATGACTGTTGATGATGGTGCAGATGAACCACAAGTTACAGTTATTCCAGGTTCAACTGTTCCAGCAATTACAATCCCAGGTATTGTTACTGTTCCAGAACATGTTGTCCCACCAAAAACAATTACAATTACAAAACGACCAATTGAAACTTCATCATTAACAAGTTCAGTTCCAGATTTAACTGATGATGGTGCTGGTGATATTGTTACTTCAAGTTTACCAAGTAATTATACATTAACCAGAAATGGTACTTATAGTTTTGTACCAAAAACTGCAAGTGCATTAAACACAACTTTTAACCCAACTGCATCATTTGAAACCTCATTTATGGTTTTAACTTCAACAACTCCAATTGCATCAACAACAAGTTCATTACCAGAACCAACTACAACAGAACCAACTACTACAGAAGAATTTGATTTATCTGATAGTTTTGAAACTTCAACACCAGATTTAGTTGAAGATGAAGAAGAAGAATTTGAAGATAGTATAGATAGTGCATCAAGTGTATGCTCAACTTTTGGAGATGATGAAACTGTTGAACCAGTCAATGGTAATTGTATTGAAGGATGTTTATCAATGTGGAAACAATGCAATGATGGAATGTGGTGGAATCCAGCTAAACGATCAGAATGTTTAACCAAATTAAAACAATGTAGATGTGCAAATGGTGAAGAAGCTTCTTGTTAAGCTTTAATTTAATTTTTTTGGAAAAAAAAAAAACAAGTTCAATTAATCATTGATAGATTGTAATGATTAATGAAAACTTTTTTTTCCTATTGTACATGTATGTTAATATTTTTGGTTTCAAAAAATCTGTTTTTTTAATTATGATGAAAAAGACCATGTTTTGTTATTATTCTTTCTTTTTTTTATTTCGATTCTTTTTATTTTAAAAGATTGTTTATTTTCGAAAAAAAAAAAAAAAACACTTCAATGTTTTTGTTTTATTATTATTTTTTTGTTTTATTAATAATCTTTTTTTTTTATGTTTATAATACTTGTTTTGTTTAATAATTTTTTTTAAGTACATTTAATATTTGTGATATAATATTTTTATTTTAATATATCTAATTTTTTTTATAATATAAACTTATTTTTTTCCCTCTTAGATTAATTAAAACTTTCATCTTGATGATTTTTAATAAAAAAATTGCAAATTATAGTATGATTGGGCTATATTGCAAGTAGCTAGTTTATGTTAACAATTTATGCTTGAGAACTTAAAAAAAAAACTTCTGTGCGGCTCATCTTTTTTTTTAAATATTATACATGTATATATGTATACTATGTACTAGTCCATATATGCTGCTGTATTTACCTGTATACATATAGAATTAATGGAATTCATTGATTATAAAATATATCTCTTTCGAATGATATATTATGCTACCTATTGAAACACTGGTGGGTGAACGTTCAAAACCTAGCTACTAGTAGCAGTTCGTAGTTTTGTAAATTTAATCTACTTCTTATACCCCCATTTTGAATTGTAATTACCTTAATAACATAACAGAGTGATACTAAAGTAATTTAAGAGGCTCAAAAATGTCTTTTTAATTAAAAAATTTATCTTAACTCAAACAGTTACTTAAAAAGATTCTTGGTCTAAATCCAGGATCTCACCATAGCTTGAGTGGTAAGTTAGATAATTATAACCACAGCTTATAATTAAGGTGCAAGCTTCAAAACTGAAACATAATAAAACACAGCGCGGCTTAAGTAATTCACGCTTGGGCAAGATTATTTAATTTTTTTTATCTTAACAACCCATCAACAGAGCATAGTTAGACTGAATATGATACATAA
Source organism: Blastobotrys capitulatus (assembly GCA_030564325.1). Classification (NCBI taxonomy): domain Eukaryota; kingdom Fungi; phylum Ascomycota; class Dipodascomycetes; order Dipodascales; family Trichomonascaceae; genus Blastobotrys; species Blastobotrys capitulatus. The sequence continues at coordinate 104,164 of JAJLUL010000004.1, forward strand.
AAAAAAACCAGCTCCTGGTATTTTGGTGTTTAAATCATAATTAAGTAGGCCTATAAATTTGTGTCACCTGAATTAATTAACATGCAGGTGATGTGATATATGACAATCATTGCAATATATATTATGCAGTAAATATGACCCACAAGCTTGTTCAGGATAACCTTTAAAAAAAATAAAGATCAGATTAACGATTGATATAACCATCCTAAGCGAATTTTCACACCAACTCGCTTAATATAATTGTACATAGTACCTGGTAGATAGTTGAATAAAGTTCATTCAGTTTAGGCTATTCAATGGATCTTATTTAGATGGGTTTTTATATGTTCTATCAAGCCTTAAGCTAGCGTACTCTACTGTAGCTCTTTAACCTGTTGCAGCCTAAATCCAGATCGGGGGCTTAAGGGCTTAAGCGCTTATCGGAAAATTGTCCGAAAGCGGTAGTTAAAAAACCGAGCATCCAAGCTCTATTAATTACTTAAGCCAGGCTTAACATTTTTCTATCTTCCCAACATAAAAAAAAATAGATGGCTTGCTACAAAGATCATTCATTATCTTAAAGACTTTCTATATAAATTAATACATGATCTTATAAACCTCCCCGCTTTAAATTTGTACATCTTTTACCAACACTTTTTTTTTTTTCTTTCTTTATAATTTTTTTTTTGTTAGCTATACACAGTACACCACCACAATAACAAAAAAACAATGAAGTTCAGTATTGCCACTACTACAGCATTATTAGCAAGTTCAGCATTTGCATCTTTAAATGAATTCAGATTTCAAAATCCATTTTCACCTGAACAAGGTAATGATGTTAAAATTAAAGTAGCAGGTTCAGAACCGGTTCCTGGTGAATCACCAATTGAAATTTGTGATTTAGACCAACCAAAATTATTAGAAATTACAAATGTTGATTTAACACCAAACCCTCCAGCTAGAGGTACTAATTTAACTATTGAAGCAAGTGGTAATGTTTTGAGTAAAATTGAAGATGGTGCATATGTTGTAGTTGATGTTAGATATGGTTATATTAGATTATTAAAACAAACATTTGATTTATGTGAACAATTGGGTGAAGTTGATCTAAAATGTCCATTAGAACCAGGTAAACAAACTATTAAGAAACTTGTTGAATTACCATATGAAATTCCACCAGGTAGTTATGTTGTCTATGCAAGAGCTTATACTGCTGACGATGAACCAATTACTTGTTTAACAGCTACAGTTTCTTTCCCAGGTTATTAAAAAGTGGAAATAATAGATTTTTTGTTGTTACTAACTAACTAATATAAAATATAATTTAATAGATGTTTTATTTCTTTTTTTTTTTTCTAGTTGTTTGTTATAATTGGAGACAAGAGTCTTCTTGTTTTTTTTTTTATTGAAGTACTTTGATCGAAATCTCATAATACACTATTTCTTAAATTTTTTGTTGAATTAAAGTTTTCGGTAAAATTAATAATAATAATTATTTATTTAAGCCGCACTGATGCTGATATTATGTCTCACTTTCACCCCCTCACCGTTTTTTTTTTTTTTTTTTTTCCACTCTCAATAAATAAACAATCCCGAGATGAAATTATTAGATACCAAGAAATTGACAATTTCAACAATCAAGAAGACCAAGATCAATCAAAATGTCTTTATATTCTAAAATAATTGAAAATAATACAAATAATATATAATTAAATAAAAATTCCTATTAAAAAATGAAATGAAAAGTTGATTGCAAAATTATTTTTTTTATAGACTATTAAGAAAAAAATACCATGAAATTACTTTTAGCAATTGCAACAGCAGTATTATCTGTTAATGCTTTCCCACATGTTAGTGATGAATTAAGACAAGAACATGGGACTAATAGAATCTTTAATGATACCCGATCAATTCATTCTTATATTCCAGAAGGTGCATTTGCATTAGATGTTGAACAAGTTTCTCATTCATTAACAAATGATCGAAAAGTTAAAGTTAAAGAAGGTAATCCATTAGTTACTAGAGCAGCACAACAATTTACTGATAGATTAAATAATGAACGGTTTTATTACAGTTCAACTATTTATCTAGGTACTCCACCTCAACCAATTACATTATTATTAGATACAGGTTCAAGTGATACTTGGGTTTTTACACCTCAAACTAAACATCGAGGTTCAAAATCTAAACCAAATTCATTCTTTGATCCAACTCGATCAAAAACTTTTAAATCTAATGGTACATCATATGCAATTAAATACGGTATCGGACAGTCTGCAGGTACTTGGGGTACTGATGTTTTAAAAATGGGACCAATTACTTTAAAAGATATGAGTATAGGTATTGCAACTCAAGCTGATGTTTCTCAAGGTATTATTGGTATTGGTAGACCACAAGCAGAAGTTACTTATAAAGATGGTTATATGTATGATAACTTGCCATATAAATTGGCAAGATCTGGTATCATTCATACTGCTGCTTATTCTTTATATTTGAATGATTTGAATGCAAAATCTGGTAGTATTTTATTTGGTGCAGTTGATCATTCCAAATATTTGGGTCCATTATATGCAATGCCAATTTCTCATGCTAAACATTTGGGTGTTACTTTACAAGGTTTATATTCTGATGGGTTGGCTCAAAAGAATACTTTAAGTAAACCAATTACTGCAGTTTTGGATAGTGGTACTTCATTAACTTATTTACCAGGTGATGCAGTTGGTTCATTACAAGTTTATTTGAATGCAAATCCATCTTTTGCAATTGGTGAAAAATATTATTGTGATTGTAATGTTACAAAAAGTTTGGTTATGAATTTTGGTGGTGTTCAAATTAAAGTTCCAAATTATCATTTCTTGTGGCCAATTGAAGCTATTGTTAATCCAATTGTTGCAAATGTTGCTTTCCCTCCAAATTCTTGTTATATTGGTATTGAACAAGTTCAACGAGGTATGGATTTTGCTTTAATTGGTGATAATTTCTTACGTGCAATGTATGTTGTTTATGATTTGGCTCATAGCAAGATTGCAGTTGCTCAAGCCAATTTACGAGGTGGTACCCCAAGAATTGAATTAATCAAGGATAAAATTCCAGGTTCTTTTGGTTCTTAAAAATTTGAGTTTGATTTTTTTCAATAATTTTTTTTTATAATTAGGTTAAATATATATACAAGATTTTTTTGTCGTTTTTTTTTATTATGTTCATATTCTTCTTAATTTCTATTGAGCTGGTTGTTGTTGTTGTGATGGTTGTTCTGTACCTTGGAAACCACCTTCAGCACCTGGTGCTAAAACATCATTTGCACTTTGTGTCATTTTCATATCTTTTTCCATTTCCATTAATTGTTGTTCACTAATAATAGATAATGCTAATGGAACTGCTAATAATAAACCTGAAGTGGTTAAAGTCCAAACTGCTTTACCACCAAAAGTAAAACCTTGTGATAAATAACTATAAGTATTTGAAAATGTTGAATTTAAACTTGATCTATATTGTGGAGGAACAATATCTTTTAAAGCAACTAATCTATCCATTAAAGTTTCTTGATCAATATCTTCATCATCGGATTCATCATCACTAACCTCACTATCGGTATCATAATAATCAGCATCATCTTCAGCAGCTTGAGCAGCTCTTTCTTCTGTGAATGATTTTTCAGCTTCTTCGTTAACTGGGGTGACTCTAACCATTTTTTATTTTATGCTTCTTTTTTTTTTATATATATGAATGAAAAAAAGTTGAAAAATTTGATGTATTTTTTTCTTTAATTTGGAGGCAGATAATTGGGAGCGAGCGGTTTTTTTTCTTTTGGGATCAATAAAAAAAAAATTTTAATTTTCAATTTTTTTACGTAATCTATAAGGTACAGAATCGGTACTCCGGACTAGCTAAAGCCGCATATATGATTCAGATTTAAATTATACCGTTTAACGATCAAAACATTGTACAGTTGATTTCTTTTAACAACTATCAATATATTCAATGGAACAATTAAAAATTTTCAATCAAGTCGTTTATAATATAAACCAAGGCCAAACATTAATATCTATTGTTGGTATAGCAGGTAGTGGTAAGACAGTATTATTATCCAAGTTAGCAGAATATTTTAACAATAGATCATGGTGTATAGCGTCTACAAGAAGTGCAGCGTTTCTATTACCAAATGGTGAAACAGCTCATAGTGCATTTAAAATTGATATTGAAACAGGAATTATTAAAGAAATTACCAAATCAATTAATCAAAATACTATTATAATATGGGATAATTTTTTTTTCAATCATAGACAAATTTTTGAAAATTTAGATAAAGAATTAAAAAAAATTTTATCAAATAATAAACCATTTGGTGGGGTATCAATTATTGTTGCAGATGATCCAAATCAATCATTAGCAATTTCATTAAATAAAGATAATAAAAATTTAGAAATCGATTTTGCTCCATTTAGTAGTCCATTATGGAAATTATTTAAAAGATATTTTTTATTTCAAAGTTTTAGATGTAATGAAATTTATATGAATTGGTTATTAAATTTAGAGCATGAAACAAAATTAATTATACCCCAAGAATTTTGCATAAAAGTTCAAGATTTGGAAGTTTTGATAATGTTAATTTACGGTGAAAATGGCGAAATCATTAATGATAATAAAACTAGAGCAATATTATGTCGAACCAATTCAAATTGTAGATTTATTAATGATTTAGCATTTAAATTATATGGATATAATTATAATGCTGGTATGCCAATAAGATTCTTAAAAAATTATAAATCTATTTCTAGAGGTTCAAGAGGTATAATATGGGAACGAAAAATTGATAGTTTAATTATAAAATTTCAAAATCAATTTATTGAATTATATTTTGAAGATTTAGATTTAATTAAAGTAGATTTTGCAATAACTGTTCATATTTCAAGAGGATTAGAATTTGAGTATTTAGGCTTAGATTGGGAAAGTTCATCATCACATGGTTGGCTATATTTAGCATTATCAAGATTAAAATATCCAAATTTAAACGATAAAAAACTAATAGTATTAGAACATTTGAAATATAAGTTTAATCATAAAATTATTGATTATAGTGAATATTTTGATGATCTTTAAATATAGTATTTGAATGTAATACTTTATTTGTTGATGATTCAATAAAATCATGAGTTAGATGAGTATTATTATGAATAGTAATTTTACTCCAACCATAAATTTCATCTTCACCAACAACATATCCAGCTGGTTTATTATCTAATTTAATTTTTGTTAACCCATCATAATGTCCAGCAACTCCATTTAAAATATTCCAAGGATATCTTGGATTATTCAAACCATTTGGATCTGTTTTATTACGATACATTGGTAAAATATGTTGATAATTATGAATATGACCAAACATTATTAAATCGACATTATAATCATATAATATATCTTCAAATGCTTTTTGACAATCAAAACAATTTTTAGTTGGTAATCCTGCAGCATACCATGGTCTATGGCCACCAGCAATAATCCAAGGAGTTTTAGTTCTATTAACTTTTGATAAATCTTTTTTCAACCAATCAACTTGTTCATTTTCATATAATCCAAATGGTCCTGCATCAATACCTGCTTGAACTTCTGGTGCAATAATACCATTACCTAAATCAGTTTCCGTATTTAATTGAATAAAATGTACATTACCATAATCATAAGAATACCACATATTTCTTCTACCACCACTTTCTTTCCAAGGCATTTTATAATGTTTTAAATAGCCTGTAAAATTTGATTGACCTTCAACACATATTGATGAATTAAATCCTGGTACTTTACTACCACCAACGTCACAATTTGCTTCATGATTACCAGGTCCAACCATATAAGCTTTAGTACTTGTTATATTACTCATTTGTTGATAAAATAAATTCAAAATTTTTTCATAAATTTCAACCCCATCATCTAATGAAATTGTCCCATTAAAATATCCATCTTGTTGTTCTTTTAACCAAGAATCTGCATAACCCATATCACCATTTTGCCATAAAAATTCAAATTTATCCATATTTTTTTCTAATGCTTCAATAGTATTTTCTTCACCAGGTTTTAATGCCCAACCTTTACCTTTATCACCATGATAACTTAAACCAAATTTTCCCATTGTACCTAAATCTCCAATATAAGCAAAAGTCCATTCTTTTGATTCTCCTAATTTTGGAGGAGTTTTAAATGATCTAATTTTTTTATCACCACATATTTTATAAATATATTTTGTATTTGGTTCTAATGGTGATAATTTTGTATGATGATTCCAAGTTGTTGAAGTTGGATAAGTTTCCGAATATGCATCAACACATTTATCTAATTTATCAATACCATAACATAATCTTGGATGATATGCTTTATAATCAGTATTCCAACTTATAGCCATATCATAATCACCAGCAAATGCTAGCCTTAATTGAGTACATGGTAAAATTGGAGTTACTGGATCAACATCTCTTGGCTGATGGATGGTTGATGCTAAAACACTAAAAACGCGTAAACTATGACTCAAAACATCATCAAATAACATTATTATCAATCTTGTTCAATCATCAATTTTTTTGAAAAGGAATATTTATATATATAAATAGTCTGTGATCTTTTTATTTTATTTTATATGCTATATAGATACTGTCGATCATTTTCTCGTATATCCATATTTAAAGCAAGTGGTGTAAATTTTTTTTTTTTGTTCATAGCAACTGAAACAATTTTGTATCTATTCATCATCTCGAACACTTTGTGAACAGGATAATACCCCGCCATTACCATTTTTAAATGGTGCAAAATTTATACCACCTATCGAAACCCATGAAGGTATATAATAAGATTGTAATGCTACTTCTTTACTTGTTAGATAATAATCAATTTTATGTTCAATTTGTGATCGAAATTCATTATAATTCCCAATAGTAAATAATGGTTTTAATGGATCAATATCCCAAAAGTTTTGATTACGATTTCGATTTATACCACATTTTCTGACATTAATTACATCACTGGAATTATTATTATTCAAATGATATAAAAAGCCGACATTTGAATCATCAAAATAATGTGAAATATAATGATCATTATCTGCAGCATTGATTTTAAAATGGTAAAAATTTGTCTTATTGGCTGTGAAAAGAGCCACTTCGTTAGTAGATGATAATAAAGTTGCATTTTTACCATATTTTTTTGTTAAATCTTCTAAATTGTTATAATTCATTGTACCAATTAACGCAATAGTTGTTAGAGCATTGGTTGCACAAACCCTAATATCTTTAATCCAATTACCATTACTCCAACATCCTTCAATTGTATCATTTAATATTGAAGCTGTTGGAATATCACTATGCTCAACTTTTTGAGATTTTATCAAATACCCTGCCAACAAGGCTTTGTTCAACAGCATTGTTAAATATTCATCTTCACATATCTGAAAGAAATTCTTTAATATAAATAGTTTAATTTAAAAACCATTGTTTATTAAAGAAGAAAAGAATTAAAATTTTTACCCCACCATGCCAAAAATAATCAAAATGAACTAACCTCCGATCCGACATTTTTTTATATAAAAACTAAACTACCCAATTAAACCTCTCAAGCAGCATTAGCGATATTCACACAAATTTCACGCTCTTCTATTTCATCCCCCGCTTATCTCCTATAGACACACTAAGCTAGCTTACTTAAAGCTTGTAATTTTTTTTTTTTATTCCAACGGCGCTTACTAAACATCAATACTTCACTACAACTTTTTATTTTTTCTATTCTTTAAATGGAACCTTACGACTCAAGATCATTAGAATATACACAAAGTAGCATACAGGACCATCTTCTATGTCCTATATGTTGTTTTGTATTAGAAGATCCTGTCTCAACAATATGTGGACATACATTTTGTAAAGAATGTATTCAAAGTGCTATTAAAACTCCAAGATCTGACGATCAACCATTTAAATGTCCTATAGATAGACATCCTTTAACATCAAAACATGATTTAGCACCTGCAGCATTTTTAGTTACAAGTTTATTAAATGATTTAGAAGTTTTTTGTCCATTTAAAACACGAGGATGTGATTTTGAAGGTAAAAAATGGTCTATTAATACACATGTTCAAGATGATTGTTTATATTCAAAAAGTGAATGTAAATGTGGGAAATTAATTGAAAGATATCATTTAAAAGATAATAATGATGAATGTGTTCATGATATTATTGAATGTACAAATGATTGTGGAGTTAGTGTTGAAAAATATTTATTAAATGATCATTTGAAAAATGATTGTAAAAATGTAATGATAAAATGTTCGAATTGTTCATTAAAATTACCAAATCCTGAATTACAAGATCATTTGGAAATTTGTCCAGAAGTTATGATTGAATGTACAGCATCAAAATTTGGTTGTTTATGGAATGATAAAAGAAAGAAATTTGATCAACATTCTGTTAATTGTCATTTTATTCAATTATCACCATTATTAACTAAACAAAATGAAAGAATTGAACAATTAGAAAAAGATAACAAAGCATTAAGATATCATTTAGAAAGATTAACTAGTAAATCAAATTTATTTTCATTTATTGATGATGAAGAATTAGCTGCATCAAATACTCAAACTGATTCAAATAGTCAATTTAGTGATTCTGATTTATTACATATGTTTATGGAATGTGAAAGATTAAGAAAAGATATTGATAGATTAGGAACAACAATAAATGAAATGGAAGTTAAACAAGGTATGATGATGATGAGAGAAAATTGTAGAACTGGGGAAGAAATTGCAAATTTAAGAAGTGGATTTAATGGATTAAGACATCAAATTCATTTCTTATTAGCAGAAAGAAGGTCAATGAGTTATTTGGGTGGTGGTGGTGGTAGTAGTAGTAATGCTAATACTAGAAATACATCTTCCAATTCAAATGATTCACTAGCATCTCGTCAAAGTGCTTCTAATGTATTAGATTTTATTCGAGATGTTAAGTTATAACTTTTATAACTTTTATATATATATTTATTTTTTGCACGTGTATAGACCATTCGACTTATGAAGAAAACAAGTTAAAAAAAAAAAAGGTAATAAAATATTTTGCATTCATATTTTGCCATTTATCCAGTAGACTTAAAACGTTTTTTTAGTAGATCGTCGGATATCGATTAAGTCATTTTCAAATCCACGTTTTTTTTTTCTCTTCTGTAATTTAAAGTAAGATCCCGAGACATGAAACATTAAATGATACGAAACCTCCGACCCCTTAAAATATGTTATAACATACTAGGTACCTGTGTAGTAATAAGTCAAATTTTATAAATTGTCCATTAATAGGATATGTTGAAGATAGCAATAAAGAAAATACCCGCTGGTGTATCATCATGGCTACTATTATATATGCTTAAAAGCGGCGCGGATGTATAAGCTTCATATTAATATAACGTTTTAAGGCCTTTATTTTTGCTTATGATTGTTGTAATAAAACAATTTATGCAATAAATTTTTGTAGTATAATGTTTCAATTGTCAACATTAAATATTATACTTATATAATACCTAAACTAATACCAATATCAGATATACAACTCAAGGACTTGAGCGATATTAAAGGTCGTTAGATTCAATAAATAACCAATCATATCTTTTGTATATAATATCTAAATTGGTCAACAGAACCAAAGTAATAAAAAAAAATTGGCATGCATAATCTATAATATAATATAATAGCCGAATTACTATTGAATAAGTTAACCAAGAAGTTCGTATATTCAATTCGATATGTATATAACTCGTAAAATATATAAATATACCAAGAGTTATCTTGAGAAAAAGTATTCATAAAAATCAATTGAAATCAATCACTTATTTGAACCATAATAATGAAAATTTCAACTTTAGCTGCTAGAACAATTCAAGTTATTGATACGTTTTCTAAATCTAAAGATTTCGAATTAGGTCCAAGATTTGTTGAACCAGTTGGTCCAATTCTACCATGTACTCAATTGAGATTAGCTTATGCTGGTAATTATGATATGGCAATTAGTTGGAATACTGATAAAGAATCAAAGAATCCAAAAGTTTGTTATGGTACAGATGAAAATAATTTAAATAAATGTGTTGATGCATATTCAGAAACATATCCAACATCAAGATCATGGAATCATCATACAAAATTATCACCCTTGGAACCAAATACAAAATATTATTATAAAATTAAAAATGATAATAATACAATTAGATCATTTAAAACTGCTCCAAAATTAGGTGAATCAAAAGAATGGTCTTTTGCATATGTTGCTGATTTAGGTACAATGGGTAAATTTGGTTTAAGTCATCAAGGTGATGATGGTGATGGTTGGGCTTTAAAACCAGGTGAAGAAAATACTATTCAAGCATTAGAAAAAGTTACTGATGAATTTGAATTTTTATGGCAAAATGGTGATATGGCATATGCTGATGCATGGTTAAAAGCTCAATTAGATGATTATTTTAATGGTACCATTACAATTGATGATGGCATTGAAATTTATGAAAAAATTTTAAATTTATTTTATGAACAAATGAGTCCAATTACAAGTATTAAACCATATATGGTTGGACCAGGTAATCATGAAGCTAATTGTAATAATGGTGGTAAAGGTAACTATACTAGTGATATGTGTGTTGAAGGTCAAACAAATTTCACTGGTTATATTAATCATTATAGAATGCCTTGGAGAGAATCAGATGGTCAATTGAATATGTGGTATTCTTATGATTATGGTAATGTTCATTTCATTCAATTTAATACAGAAACTGATTTTGGTAATGGTATTGTTGCACCAGAAGAAGAAGGTGGAGAATCTGGAGTTATTGCAGGACCTTTTGCTCCATATGAAAATGCTCAAATTGATTGGATTAAAAATGATTTGGCAAAAGTTGATAGAGAAAAAACACCATGGGTTATTGCAGGAGGTCATAGACCATGGTATGTTGCTACTAAAAAAAAAGATATTTGTAAAGATTGTCAAAAGGCATTTGAAAAAACTTTATATGAAGGTGGAGTTGATATTTTAATGTTTGGTCATGTTCATAATTATCAACATATTTTACCAATGTATAAAAATAAAGTTGATAAGAATGGTTTAAATGATCCAAAATATCCATGGCATATTTTAAATGGTGCAGCAGGTCATTATGATGGTAAAGATTCAATTGATAAAAAAAATGAACCAAAAGGTTTTGTTCATGGTATTGATGATATTTATGGTTGGAGTAAAATTACTGTTCATAATAATACTCATTTAACTCATGAATTTATTGAATCTGATGCTAATAAAGTTTTAGATTCTAATACTATTTATAAAAGTAGAAAATAGACAAATACATATGTGTAATCTATATATAAGTTAATTAGTTAATTAATTAATAGACTAAGTTTGTACAAAAAAGCGCCGCATTAGGTAATCGGAACCCCGATCCCAATCTATCTATAGTTTTGAGCTCTAGTGTAGAGAAACTTCATTTGATACAAAAAACAACTAAAACAAAAAAAAATAGGAGCCGACAATATTTCTAATTTATTATTTTATAACACCACAACTTGCTATCTTTTAAACTCAACTTTTTTTTATCATAAACAAAAACGCCACTAGATACTATAGTATGGCCCCATCAACAGCATCGAAACTGATCTTATTAGAAGATCAAACACAAATCAGTATTGAAGAAAGAAATAGATTAATATCATTAAAACTAGCACCATCTTCAAGTGATGATGCTGAAATTGAACGATCATTACAAACATTATTACAAGGAATTACAACATTACAACGAGAACAACAACTAGCATCTACTACAAATACTAACAATAGCAATAATACCATTATTGATAAATTAATTAAAAATTATAATAATTTATTAGAATTATATCAAAAAGATCCATCAATAAATATTGATCATTTGATTTATTATCCACCAAATAAAAATGATGAAGAAGCATTATTAGATTCAAATACAAAATCAAAAAGTGTTAGATTTAGTGAAAATTTAGAACAACATGAACCAATTATAAAAAAGAAAAGAAATAATAATAGAAAATTAGGTGGAGGTGGAATTCATAATGATGAACAACAAGCTAGAGAAGAATTATTTATGCAACCATATAAAGATAATCCAACTGAACAAGAACAACAAGAAGAATTATCAAACAATGGATTATATCAACAACAACAAACAGTAATGAGAGATCAAGATTTACATTTGGATAGATTAGCATCTAGTGTATCAAGACAACATGAATTAAGTATTCAAATTGATGATGAAATTAATTCACATTTGGAATTATTAGATGATGTTGATAGATTAGTTGATAATAGTTCTGGAAGATTAGCAAATGCCAAAAAGAAATTGGATGTTTTTTCAAAAAAGGCTAAAGAAAATGGATCAATGCTTACAATTGCTATTTTGATTTTAATTTTTATTATACTCATTGTGGTATTAAAATAATTTATATAGGTTTAAATAGTTTAAAAAAAATGCAAAAAATAATAATAATAATAAACATTAATTCATAATAATAATAAAATAAAAAAGGTCATAAATAAAAATAAGTTATAAGTTTTAATATCGAGGCATCATATAATTCATAGTTGGTGATGAGACTCTACCGGTAACTGGATCAACAATTTCCAATGGACGTTGTTGAACTAATCGTTGTTGTTGTTGTTGAGGTGGTTGTTGATATTGTGGTTGTCGTAAAGATGCATTTCTTGAAATTGGAGATCCCATGTTGTAATAAGTGGTATTGTTATTAGTATATGCAAAAGTCATGTCATTATTCATAGTAACCATTGATGAATGAGGTGGTGTGGTAGCAGCATTATAATAAGGAGAATGTGCTGGACTTGAACTGATTGGACTACCAGTTTGGCTATTAATATTAGAATTATTAATCATTGCCAATCTAGCCAGTTGGATTTCTTCATCAGATAAAACTGGACAAAATTCAACATCATCTTCAAATTCAAATGCTCTACCAGCATCAAATTTACATTTCATTGATAAATAATTCATATTCATATTAACAGAATCTCGAATTGGAGAAACTGATTGATTAATTGGATAAGATGCGTAATAATTCATTATATTAAATAAAAATTTCTTTCTTTTTAGGTACTGTTAAAGCCTGTTTTTTTGTAAATAAGTTAAAAAATAATAAATAAAAGTTTGGTATCAATGGATGAAAAAACAGTTATAAAGCACAAAAAAAATGAAAAAGAATGCAATAAAAAAGGTTGAAAGGTCGTAAAAAATAAAAAATTAAATAAAGATTGAAAGTCGTTTAAAGGTTATAATAAGTTTTTGTCGTTAATTCTTCTTGAATTTATAAGAAAGAGAAAAAAAAAAAGAAAAAGAGAAGAAGGAAAGAAAAAAAATTTCGAAAATCTTTATAACAATTTTTTTTTTTAGAGTTTTTTTTATTTCCCTCCAGGAAAAGAAAGAATTTTTAGAGTTGGAAGTCTCAGATTTTCGCCTTCAAGCAGGTCTTACAGTTTCAGGCTTGGGAAAAATCAAAAAGTAAAAAAAAAAGGGTCGGTGCACTCATAATCTGCTGCGGGATTTTTTATTCGCTGAAGATTATTACAGTCTATAATGTTGGGAGTTTGAAATACCTATTCACCGTTTCTTTTTATAAAATGAGATGCGTGCGCACGACATCGTTGGGAATTGAAATTAAAACCCAAAAGCTAATCTCAGCTTAAATGAAACCTTTTCACCCAGTAGATCGGATCGGACCCCAAAATTAAAAAATGAATTAGCTTATTAAAGCTTGAGTTTTTTTTACTTTAAATTAGAATGGCTGGCTTGATTTAAATTCTAGATTTCAAGCCTTAAATGGGTTGTTGCCAGGCCCCTATTTATTTATTTTTACACCATCGTGTATTGTATAAGATTCTCAAGCCCATGCTTCATTCTGAAGTATCCTTATTCTTGGGATTTTAATCAGGAAAAACCTCCTGGCAATTCTCGAGTATTATTGGTTGAAAATATTATGTATTAGGGAATTAACTTTGCAACCTCCTGTATTACAGTCTTATTATATATTAATCAGTCTAAATGGTTGTAGTACAATTGTTAATCATGCTTAAGTACTGGTACTATTTATTGTTATTTATTTATTTTCAGTGCCTGGATATCTATCCATGCTACAGTAAATTTTTTTCCTGCAGAGTTAAATATTCATAATAATCCATATTCCTCGACTTTTATCCCTGGTCCAGCTTAAAGCTTTGAAAAATATTTATTAAATTCCTGAATAAGCATTTATAGGTAAATAAAAAAATAATTATCTGTCAAATCCCATCCATTTTTTGTTTGTTTGTATCATTATCCATGCATTTGGATTATAATTAGGAGTTTTAAAGCAGTTTTAATTGAGTATATATTGGCTTGGAAACCTAAATAATTATTTTTAAATTAGGATAGAAATTGGCATGGCTGAACTCATTGGTATGAAAAATCAAATCAAAAATTCTACATCATAAATTATTAATTGTTACAATATGTTAAATATAAATATATTATATATCAGAGTATCTGATTAGCTACGAATTACACTTTTTTTAATTTCACGAAAGAGTCAATTTTAATCTATAGTTGATGATAAATTCGTGTATAATTCTTTCTAACTTAAGCTGCTTGAAATTTTTTTTCAAAGATGGAAGACTTTAAATTGTCCAATGCGCTCAATTGTTTATTGTGATTATGTGTAGACAACTACTGTCTGAGCCTGCTAGCTTAAATTTACAGTTCATATCCACCCATGTCTCAATAATTGCAGCTGTCTGTTGAGCACAACATGCGTTAAAACGTTAACCACTTTAAATTGGTAAATAGATCAAGACAGTGTAATAATAATACCACTGTGTAAGAAAAACTACTAAGTGGTGTAAAAATCGATTAGGCCTAGAATTTAAATGCAATCCATATCATATGGTGTAAAACGTGTACGCTGTGTAGCTTATTATGGCACAGTGATATTAACCAAGCTTAAACGTTTCAACGCTATTTAATAAAGGAATCTGGGATTTAAATTGATGGATCGGTCATCGGTATCGGTATCGGTATCGGCGACCGGAACGGAACCTTCATTGGATTGGATAGATCGGCCATTTTACTTTTTAACACTTGGCCGCCCCATTTTTTTTTGCTGATTCTAACAATTTTATCCGCCAAAATTGGGCCAAAAAAAACCCAAAAAAAAAAAAACTAGCCGTCTTGTCTTGTCCTATTACCACCCACAAAACGTTCCAGTCCACACACAATCTAAAACTTATCATTGACAGGTTTTTTATCTTTTGATAGTAAAGATCATACATTTCAATAGACAAGCTAAAGCAAAAGTCCTATTCAGTTTAGCTAAACCAGAGCTATATCAGGTACAAATTGTATTGTATTAGTATCAATTTATTCTCCCAATATTATTTCACATTATTTCTATTTCTTTTTTGATTTTTACTTCTTCACACTATTCTATATCATTTATAAGACAAGAATATAAAAAATGAGTACAAGCAATAATAATGAACAAAATAACATTAATGATAGTTTTCAAGAAAACAAAACAAAATTAAAGCCATTAATATGGGAACCAGCTTTTACAAGAGACTTATTTTTAGCATTAAGTGCTTATATTGATACTTATTCATTTTCAAAACCAAGATCAGCTTTATTTAAAGAATTTATTAATGGACCATATCAAAAAATGGGATATGATATTGAATTGACTGAAGATCGAGTTGATAATAAATATAGAAAAACAAAAACTTTGGTTAATTCATTAAGTGATTATGATGAAGAAACAGGTATTAGAACTTTTAAAGAACAAGATAATGGTCGTCAAATTACTATACCACCAGAATTTAGAGCATTTGCTGATGTTGAACGAGCATTATTTAAAAATCGATTATTACAAAACCCTGATCCAGTATCAACTCGTAAAAGAAAATCTTCAACAGGAGTTTTGAAATTTAAACAACATCAAACCACCTTTTCAGCTACATCAACTCCAATTCATACACCAGCTAAAAAAGCTAAATTATCAAATCAAGAAGAATTGGCAAAAAAATTTGAAACCATTGCAGAATCAGTTGGTAAAATTAATGATTCTTTAGTTGATGTTGCTAAATTTTATAAATCTTCTACAAATGGATCTCATGGAGGTCCAAATGTTGATAAATTAAAAGAAGAAATTAAAAATGAATTAAGACAAGAATTAAAAAATGAATTAAAGCAAGAATTGAAATTAGAATTACAATATGAATTGCAACAAGAAATGGAAAATTTAAAACGAACAGGTCGTAATTCAAGAAAGAAGTAGTAAAAGAAAAGTATCTTTTCTTGATTTTTTTTTATTTATTTATTTATTAATATACTAATTATTGTCATGATCATGATGTTTGTCGGTCACCGAATTTTTTAAAAAAAGAAACACCCGGGGGATCGATATATTTCTAAAAACCCTCCGATCGTAGAAATTTTTTTTTTTTTTTTTTTCATCAAAATCAAATTATATTGTAAAAAAATGACCATAATAAAAAGGTCAATAGCTACTTTAAAAAGTACAAAACTTAGAGATATATCAAAACCACAAATCAATAACAAAACTACACAATCAATTCAACCAACTTCCCCAGTTAGAACTCGATTTGCACCTTCACCTACAGGATTTGTACATTTAGGATCATTAAGAACTGCATTATATAATTATTTATTAGCTAAAAAAACAAAAGGTCAATTTTTATTAAGATTAGAAGATACAGATCAAAATCGATTAGTACCAGAAGCAGAATCAAATATTTATAAATCATTAAAATTTTGTGGATTACAATGGGATGAAGGACCAGATATTGGAGGTAAATATGGTCCATATAGACAATCAGAAAGATCCAAAATATATTCAAAATATGCACAAGAATTAATTGATAAAGGACATGCTTATAGATGTTTTTGTCCAAAACATAGATTAGATAAATTAAGAGATAGTGCCAAAAAATTACATCCACCAAGTATGGCAAGTTATGATAGAAAATGTACAAATTTATCAATTAAAGAAATTGAAGAAAAAATTAATAATAATGAAAGTTATACAATTAGATTTAAAAGTCCAACTAAATATCCAGAATTTTATGATTTATTACATGGGAAATTAAATTTACAACCTCAATTAAATTATAATGATTTAAGATATGAAGATCCTGTTTTAATTAAATCTGATGGATTACCAACTTATCATTTAGCTAATGTTGTTGATGATTATTTAATGAAAATTACTCATGTTATTAGAGGTGAAGAATGGTTATTAAGTTCACCAAAACATGTTGCATTATATGAAGCATTTGGTTGGTCAAATAAAATTCCAAATTTTATTCATATTCCTTTATTAACTACTGTTGAATCTAAAAAATTATCAAAACGATCTGGTGATATTGGAATTTCTCAATTAGCTGAAAAAGGTTATTCACCTGAAGCATTAGTTAATTTTGTTGCATTATTTGGTTGGAATCCAAATGAATCAAATGATATTTTTACTTTAAAAGATTTGGAATCTAAATTTTCATTAGATGGATTAACAAAAGGTAATGCAAAAGTTGATGATAAAAAATTAATTCATTTTAATCAAGTATTTTTTAAAAAAAGTTTAAATGATCCAATTAAAAGAAATGAAATTATAAATCAATGTTTTGAACAAATTCAACCATTTTTAAAAGAATCAAGTGATATTCCTGATGATTTACGTTCGAATAAAGAATATACTGAAAAAATTGTTGATTTAGTTAAAGATAGAATTTCAAGTCCATTAGAATTTAAAAGTTTTACAGAATTTTTATATAAAAAACCAACTTTACCAATAGAATTATCATCAAAAACTAAAGAAATTTTAAATGATGCATCTAATTTACCAGTTGAAAATTTAGAAAAATTATTAATTGAAAAATATAATAAAAAAGATGTATTTCAAGCATTAAGATTAGCATTAGCTGGTGGAATTTCTGGATTAAAAATACCAGATATTATAAAATTTTTAGGACCAGAAATTACAAAAAATAGATTAAATAATAAATAAATAAAAATCCAAAAAATGCTATTTAAATAATTATTTTTTTTTAACTACTATACTTTTGTCTAATAGCTTTTAAAGAACTTGATAAAGTAATAGTATCAGTAGTTCTTTCAACTTGATAACCAGCAAAAATACAACAAACTTTCATTCGTTTATCATAATGTAAATTAGTTAATAATTTTGGTGTAATTAAAAAGTATTGTGATGTTTGTTCATTACATGCAACTTTAACCATTCGATTATGAACCATTCTTTCATTTGTAGGATCCATACCTTGATTAATTTCATCAACACATCTAAATGGAGAAATTGCCAATTCTTGTAAAGACATTAAATATAAAATTGTACTAACAGCTCGTTCACCACCAGATTGTCGTTGACCAGTTAATGGTTGTAATGGTTGACCTTCTCTAAATGAAACCATAATTTTAACTGCCCATAATGCAAAATCAGTTGGATGATCAACTAAATCAACTTGACCTTTACAACCAATATCTTCAAAAGCTTTTGAAAATTGATTACTAACTTTTTCTAATAATCTTCTTAATTCTGGTTCCCATTTATTTCTTTTAACAGTAATTTCTTCACTAATATTATTTAATGATGATTGATGATCATCAACTCTTTTTTGTAAAATTTCAATTTCTTTAGCTCGTTTTTCATATTCTGCTCTAATTCTACCTGCATCACCAGAATTTTCTTCCATTTCTTCAATTGAAATTCTAATTTCATGTTGTTTTCTTTGTAATGCTTCAATATCTTCACCAATAATTTGAATTTGTTCTTCTGCTGCTTCAACTTGTTCTGGTTCATAATATTGAGTTTCTACTCTTAATTTTCTTAATTCATCCTTATAAAATCGACATTCATGTTGCAAACTTGATATTTTTGATTTTAAATCTTCCAATCCATATTGTGAAAATTTTTGATAAAATTGAATTTCATTTTCTGAAACTAAATGATCCATTTTATGATTAAATAAACTTTTTCTTGTATTAGTTAATAATTCCCATCTTTCAAGAATACCATTTGAAATATTTTGATCAACTAATTTATTTGCCAAATAATCCAAATTTGTCTTTTCATTTCTTCGAACTTCATCAAAATCTTGACAATTTTTTAAAATCTCATCTAATTTATCTTGTTGTTGTTTAACTTTTGCTTTATAACGATCTCCTAATGCAATAAAACTTTTATGTCCTTTTGCATCTTCTGATAATCTACTTCGTTCTTCTTTATCTTCAAATTCTTGTGTTCTTAAATCGGCTATTTCTTGTTCTAATGGTTCTAATAGTCGAATTTTTTCTTTATATTCTTCTTTATATCTTTTATATTGTTCTTTTAAATTTTGAATTTGTTGTTTATCAACACCACCTTGTGCTGCTAATCTAACATGAGGTAAAATTTTAAATAATTGATTCCAAGTTGTTGAAACTTTTTGAGCACCATATAAAGATTTTTTCAATTGATAACATGAATCACCAACCGCATAAACTTGAATCTTTAATTTACCATTATTTGAAACTAATCTTTCAAAATGATTATTAACTTTAGCTAAATCTTGAATAGGTCTAGATGAAACTGGAACAGTATGAATAAAAGTTTGATTTGCAAGCATTTGTAAAACTTGTTTTGGACCTTCAATATAATCCATAATCCATCCATCAAATCCTAATTTTTTAATAATATCTCTAGATTCTGGATTTTCCATATTATTAGGTGTTCCTTCTAAAAATCTAATTGTTACTCTTAATTTTTTATCATCAATTAAAACTTTACTTAATCTTAGATAATCTTCTCTATACTCACATGTAAAAGTTGTCATAACTCTAAATGGAACTTGTCTTGAGAATTGTCTTTGAAAAATATCACTAGTATTTTTAAATTTTAATGTTAAAACTGGTGGTTCAAAAACTTGACCTTTAAATTGATTATCTTCAATCATTTTTCTAACAATATCAACTCCTATTGCACAATCTTTATTACTTTGAAATTTTGTATCAGCTCTTAATCTTTCCAATTTTGCATCTTTTTTAGATTCCAACTCTAATGCTCGATTCTTAGTTTGTTCTGCTTTTTTATAAATATGATTTGCTTCTTCTTTTAATGGTTCAATTTTTTCAGTTAATTCTTTATTTTTTTTTCGAATTTCTGATCTATTTTTATCAATTTCACCAACTTGTTCTTCAATTCGAGCTAATGCTTCTTTTCTTTCAGGTACATTTTTAACATAATCATCATAATTTTCTTTTGCTTTATCACGACTATCAGTATAAAAATCAATTTTTTCTTTTTGTTTTTGTTCATCTGATTCAATTTGATCTAATCTTTCTTTAGTATCTTTATATTTATCAAAAACATTTTCAACTTTATTATAACATTTAGTAATAGACTCTCTATTATCTTTTAAATCTTTATTATCTTTTGCAATATTTTTATCAGCTTTATGTAATTTATTTTCAGATTCTTTTTTTAAATCTTTAAATTTAACATTTTTGGCTTCTAATTCTTTTAAATCAACATGAGCTTGTTCTAAATTGGCTTTTGTATTTTCCAATTTTTGTTCAACTCTTCTTGTTTTAACAATTGGAATTGCTCTAGTAATATCTTCAACTCGTTTCTTTTGTTTTTCTAATTCTTCTAAAGTACGAATATCTTCAGCTTGTTTTTCATGATCTTCCTTTAATTCTTTTAATTTTTCTTCATCACCACCACCTGCTTGTTGTAAATCTTCCAATTGTTTACCTAATACTTTTAATTCATCATGATGATTACTTAACCATTCTTCACCAATAGCACGTTCTGTATTATATAACAAATCTTCTGGTGTTGATTGTGCAAAACTTGCAACTTTATCTTGAGGTAAAAATTGACATAAATTATCAACTTGAATTTTTAATCTTCTAATAACATTTTCAACTGCACTTGCACTAGCAGATCTACCATTAATACTCCAAACAGATTTATTATTTTGATCAATAACTCTTTTAATAATTGGATTAATACCAGCTTTTTCACCTTCTAATTCAATTTCAATAGTAGCTTTTTCTCTACCATTTTTAATAAAAGATTTCAAATCTTTAGCTCGACCTAATAATGATGGTTTACCATTTAATCCTAAACAAATTGCACAAACAAATGTACTTTTACCTGTACCATTTGGACCAATAATCATGTTTAATGCAGGACCTAAAATAAATTCTGTATCACTATAAGTAACAAAATCTATCATATGAACTCTTCGAATACTACCAGGAGCATATCCTATTTTTTGTGTTAGTTTGATTTTAGATTATTAATAGTACTTACCTGTTTCGACTTTTGCACGTTTAGCAACTCCATTAGAGTCTTCAGATAATCTTCTTTTCAACCCTTCAGTCATTAGTTGCCATTAATTTAAAAAAAAATAAAAAAGATTTGAAAGTATGTGTGTGAAAAATTACAATAAAAATTCCATGAATAAGGAT